>JABXES010016435.1:0-15716 GCA_013375695.1 Dictyostelium brefeldianum | reverse complement strand
AAAAATTAAAATCTTTTTTTTTGCAAAATTAAATAAAAAAAAAAAAACAAAAAAAAAAACCACCAAAAAAAAAAAAAAAAAAAAAAAAAAAAAAAAAAAAAAAAAAAAAATCAATTTTTTGCGAGCAAAATAAAAAAGAAAAGTTTTTGATGATGTATGACAGTTGTTATAATATGTGTTGTTTATATATCATATTTTTTTGTTTTATTTTATTATTTATATAATTATTTAATAGATTGGATAAATTAATTTTTTGAATAAGTTTTTGATAAAAATTCAATTAAGAAATCATCTTTAATTGTTGTTAATGGTATATTATTAATACCATTGTACATAGCAGCAGAACCTTTATTTGATAAATTTGGATCACCCATTACTTCTTGTACTGAAAATTCCAAATTTTCAATAAATTTCTTTTCAATTCCAATATGAGTTGGAGTAAGTGTCATATGAATACTATTTGGTTTATGTTGTCTTTCTAATTTCCAACCAAAATGTTTTTCCATTACGTCTGCAACAGCATGAATATTTACAACTGATGATCTCATTGCGATAATTGACATAACAGGTGAACCAATAACTTGAACATTTCCCAATGGTAATGCAGCAACACCAATTTGAATTGCTTTGGATGTTTTCATGATTTTAGATACAAATTCAGTTAGACCACTTTCACCCAATGACATTAATGAAGTCCATGCAGCGGCAATATTACCACCTGATCTAGTACCTAACATTGATGGTGATACAAATAAACCACCTGGCCATTCAGTGTATGCAATAAATTGATATTTACGATATTGATCAGATGAAAACATCAATACTGATGAACCTTTAGTTGAATAGCCATATTTATGAATATCAGCTGAAATCGAAGTGATTTGAGGTACACGGAAATCAAATTTACAAGGTAATGAATAACCACATCTTTCTAACCAAGGTAAAAAGAAACCACCAATACATGCATCAACATGAAATGGTTTATCATATTTTTCAGCTAATTTACCAATTAACTCAATTGGATCCATTAAACCATGTGGATATTGTGGTGCTGATCCAACCAATAATATGGTATTTCTATTTATCTTTTTTTCATATTCTACCAAATCAACTAAATCTGTTAATGGGTCAACACCTTTGACGTAAACTGTTTTAATACCAAAATATTTAGCAGCTTTTTCAAATGCAGGATGTGCAGAAATTGGTAACACTACTTCAGGTTTACTAATTCCTTTTAAATCCAATGCTCTATCTCTATATGATTTCATTGCTAATAATATACTTTCTGTACCACCTGTTGTCAATGTACCAACTACACTAGCACCACCATTTAACATATTAATTGCCATTTGTACAACTTCAACTTCCATTCTTCTTAAACTTTGAAATGCTAATGGATTTAACGCATTTAAATGTACAAACATTTCATATGATTTTAATACTACATCTTCATGATTTTTATTTGTTGGATAACAATATGCAAATAATTTACCATCATCTATATACAGGGTGTAAAAATATATTTTTTAAACAATTAATATATTACATATGTGAGTGTGTGTTTGTGTTAAATTTATTGTCAATTTGTTACTTACCAGGATTAATATCTTTATCATGTATTTTTTTTAAATGATCTAAAATTACAGATGATTGTTGACCTTGTTTTGGAAGTTGAAAATGATTTTCAACACCTTCCAATGGTGGGAAATTTTCAGCGATAATTGAATTTACTTCTTTACTAATCTCTTGTTCAATTGATACAAATTGTGATGGAAAATAATGTTTTGCAATCTTGTAAAAACTAGTTTTTGCTTCATTTAATTTATTTGTTAATTCTTGTGAATCATAATTTTTAAATGCATATCCAACAATTGCTAATCCACTAAAAGTTATAAACTTTTTAATATTATCATTATCTATATCAATTACTATTCTCATTTTATGTATATGTATATTATATTTGTGTGATTATTTAAATTATATATATTTTGTGTCACTAATGCAAAACGAAAAATTAAAAAAAAAACTTTTGGTCTTGATTTTTTTTAAAAATTTATTTTTTTTAAAATAATTTTTATAAATATCTCAATGACGACATATGATAATTTTTGGTGTTCTTTCATAATATTTAAATGTCAACTGTAAAATTGATCATCAATCTCTTTAAAATATCTTTAAAAGGTTGGAAAAGTAAATGTGGCAATGGTGACAATTGATCATTAAGATATTTATGATTATTGTAGTTGATATCAATCTTTAATAATTAACAAACAAGTAATATTCTAGAACAGAATGTGTTGTATATTTTTCTATTTCAAAGATTCATTTATATTATTTTGTGAACAGTTCTGTTTTTGACTGTGATTTTTATTATTTTGTTGATACATTCAATATTATACTAAGAGTTTATTAATGTTTTCATAAAAATTACGACACATGTCACTTCCCAATGCAATACCTTTAAATGATAGAGTTCAGCTTTTGATCTTGATATATTTTCAGTGATTGTACTTGATAATACATTGATTTGAAGTAATACCGTTGAGATGATGAAAAGCAATATCTTGGTTCAATTTATAAATCTGGTTATTTGGCCAAGTGAGCAACCTTTAAAAGTATATGTACTAGAACCAAATAGAATGTCAACAGTATCTTTACCAACTGCAGAAGTGATCATTGTTGTTACTTTTAAAGTTTATATATTGAATGATCATTTGACGTTCAAGTAAACTTGCATAACCCAAAATATACTAATGAATATTGTATTACTACCAACTAATATACTATACAATTCAAATGCACCTTCAAACTTATTATGTGAAAATGTACATGTTTTATTTATTTATTTGATTGTTTGTGGTATAAATGATTTTATAGAAAAGATAATTATTTCTTTGTTTGGTAATGAGGATGGTTTTCTTTAAATACTTGTTGTTGAGTTAAAAACACTAAATGTTCATCAATGCCATATTTATGAATTGAATCGCCTACTATATGAGTTATTTCAGCAAGGCATTCAGCTGTGCTCATTGATTTTTTAAATGTTGTAGTGTCGTTTATAGTTTTCTTCATTTCTTCTTTACCAATTACACCACCAATAACTTTCATACCTATAATTGTTTTATCAATAGTTTGATCTTTTCCAACGGTATTTGTTAACGATAAACTTGCATTAAGATATCTCTTTGTTGCTTCAATTAATAATTGTTTTTGTTCTAAATGATAATCCCATTTTTTAATTGGTCTACCTTTATATGTTTCACCAGGTTTAATTATTTTAATAGTTGTTGGAACTTTTTTGACAACTTTTGTATCTGCTTTATTACCACTATTTTTAACCATTGTTTGTTGTATATACTAAATTTTATATGTGAGAAAAAAAAAATTAGAAAAATAAAATAAATAAAAAATATAAAAAATTCATTATGTTAATATTGTACAATCTAAAAAAAATTCCAACATAAATCGATTGATAATAATAATAATAATAATAATAATAATAATAATAATAATAATAATAATAATAATAATAATAATAATAAAAATAATAATAATAATAAAAAAACAATGGCGCACTTTCAACCATATTTAATCAATGTTGTTATTGTTGTCGGTTATTATTGGTAATAATTGATTTAATGAAACCTTCCAATTGATTTTTGGATTTATATGAAATAATTTATCCAATGATGGTTTGAATTTTAATTTTTCATCATTTGGTAACAGCGTATAAAATCTACAAAATAATGGTGAAATAGATAGTTACCAGCACCCAAAGTTAATAATTTACCAACAAATTGATTTTAAACAAAATGATAAATCTAATGGTCAACTTATATCCAAATTGAAATCTTTTATTAAATATTTTTTTGAATTTGACCAATTACATTTACACTGTTTACCATTACTGCTGTATGCAGAATTGATAAACTATAATTTTCAATTTCACTTTTGGTGATATTAAAATGTTTGATAATAGTATCAACCAAAATAATTGGTACAACATTTTGAATTAATGTAACTAGTATTAAAAGTTTTGAATCGTACCATGTTTGATTAAAATCACCAATTTTGAGATCTGATAAAATCAAATCTATAAACTCAATTTAAGCAATTGGTGAACTTAATAACTCTAACATATGTATTCTCAGATGTTTTTCAAGTTCTAATGAATCTAATGCCTCATCATTATCAATACCAATTATTCTACCAGTACTTTGCTCAACAATTAAATTATCTGCTTTATAATCTGTTGGAATAACTAATAAACTTGAAATGATATGACCACTAAAACTTTCAAAATATAAATCTGAATAATGCAATTCCATTTCATTTTTATCATTTAAATAATTGTGAAGCGTTTTACCTTTTGTTTTTAATGTACATACATCTCACCAACTGGGTTAATCCACTTTCCAACTTTTTTCTGAAATCAGGATGAAGTTATTTTGAACATTGCTATGTTTATCTAATATTGATTGAGCGGGTTTTATTAATTTTGATAATTCTTCAATTAATTTATATGTATCACTATTTATATTATTTTGTAATTTTATTTCTTGTTTTATCTTTTCATAATATGCTAATTCTGAAAATTCCCTTATTTTTTCATTTAATCCTATTTGTTGTTTATCATATATATTCATTATTATTATTATATGATTTTGTTGTGTGATAAACATATGACTAAAAATTTAAAAAAAAAAAAAAAAGAATCATTTTTCTCAAAAAAAAAATTTATTTTATTTTTATTTTTCAAAGTAAATGTCGTAACAATTTTAACTTTTCAATTTTATGAGGCTAACTGTTGTTTAAATCTTTTTTACTTATACAAATATATATAAAGAAATAAAATATATATATTGATTTTTTTTAATTTTTTTTAATTTTTTTTTTTTTTTTTTATTATTTTTATGTGGACACGTAATACAAATACAAATAATCATGTAAATTTATTTTTAAATGATAACTCAAGTAACACTATGGTTAATGAAGGGATATATAGTTACAGTACTGTAGGTATCATTTATGATATATGATTATTTTTATAAAATAATAATATTAATATGATGCACAGGCAGTTACAGTAATATTACAACTGAATTTAAAGATCAAGTACCAAACGAATCACCAATGATGGATTGCTTTACTATCCATGTCAACAATATTTTCTTTACCAACTGCAAAAGTATTGTTAAACAATAAAGACATGTATAACAAATGATTAACCTGTTAATTTTTACGGTCGCTTAATAAATTTGCACAACCTAAATATGCAAATGAATATTGTGTATTACCACCAACTAATACACTATACAATTCCTATGCACCTTCAAAATTACCACTATTTTTATATTCATCATTTGCTTTTCCCATTGCAATTCTTAAATGCTTTAATTTACCTTCAACAAAAAGGAAACTTAAACTTTGTTTAAACCATGTTTGATAATTAATTCTTTAGTAAGTGATTTACCAGCATATGATCTAGTTAATGAATTACCCAATTTATTAATTGCTTCTAGTTTGTAATCTCTTTCACCAATTTTGAAAATTTCTAAACTTAATTTACTAATCGCATAATTTCTAAATCTTTCAATTTCAAGTTTTGAAGATACAATTGAATCAGTAGACAATGTTGGAGGTGGTAGTTGTAATGCAGCATCACAAAGATTAATTGATTGTTGATAATTTGATAATCTTGATCTAATCTTTGCCAATACAAGATATGGTTTAAACCAACATGGTCTTGATTCAATTGAATAAACTGTTTATTCAAGGCCAATTTCATAATAATCATCCAAACTATTATCTGCTTCTGCAATGTTTACAGTCATTTTGAGTCAAAGTATTTTTTTGAAAATTTAACTAAACCAATATTTGAATAAAGTATACTCTGTTAAATTTGATAAAGTGCATTATGTGAAATTATATAACCAATTGATTCCTTAAAGTTACCTGCTTTAAATTGTATATTACCCAATTCTTTCTTTTCATTTGCTTTGGTTTCACTTTCAATATTATAAAAAATAAATCTAATTTTTAAAAAAGCTGTAAAAAATTAAGAAACATGTTTTAATTGTATTATTATTTAATAATATTTTAAAAAAGTAAAATTATTATTGAATCATAATTTGATCTACTATATCATATTCTCAAAAATAAATTCATAACTTGTGGGTTTCTCTATAATGAATTCCACTAAAGTTTTTGATTTTAACAACATGTAATAAAATGAATGGAATAATGAATGTTGAAATTGAAATGTATCCATAGTATCAGTGATTAATTGACGAATATAATTTACTTTTTCCAAACTGATATCTTTTGCACGAATTAATCTTTTAAATAAATAATTGACAATTGACTGATAAATTTGAAAATGATCCTTTTCATTATCATTCTTGTATACATTTAATATTATTTCAATACATGATGTTATTTCTGTTATTGATTCTTTTGATTTACATATTCATCATAATATTCATTGTCATCTTCATTATATTCATTCTCATCTTCATCATAATATTGTTCTTGATCAAAACTATAATCTTTTTTTATAACACTTGTAATTTTAAAAACTTGATTTTTTGATCTATAGATTGTATTTAAAATTGTTGACTTATATTCTTGTTGACCAATTTCCAATTTTAATGATTTTAAATAATCATAAACTTTATCATCTAAATTTGCACCTTTTTTTGAAAGTATATTTATAATTTTCAATATAGAATAAAATAAATTTCAATGATAAATTTCCACAATTCATTTTTTAAATGGTATTTGTTTTAATTTTGTAATATCCATATTAAATAATGCTAATTGAAATTTATATTTTCATTAATTGGCAATTCTTTTTGAAATATATTTTAATAATCTGTACAATTTTTTGAATTGACTGAAATATTATCATGATAATCTAAATTTAAATGACCAAGTTGTAATAATTTATCCAGTATCAATGTTGGTTTAAACTTTAAACAATCAACCAATTTCAATTGATATTTTTTATTATTACCACTAGTAGCAAAGCACCAATTTCTAGTTTAATTTTCTTTTTAATATGTTCATTTAATACAGTTTCAACCAATTTCAGTATTTGCGATTCATCAACTTGATAATTTTTAATTATAATTTCAAGTAGATTGAACTTGATAATTGTAAATATTTATGTTGTAATAATAATTTGAAAATTTCATATTCCTTTTTACTTCTCCTCATTAATTGTACCAATGATTGATGAGGAACAATTTGGTTAATTATACTTAACCTTTTCTTATAATCTTGTGTAATGAAGTTATATATTTAAATTTCTTTGTTAAAGCTATAAAAATTAAACATATTAAATTAATATAACACCTCTTTTTTTTGTCCTATTTCCAACTGTTTTCATATGTGTTATTGATGATTCTTTTTTTTGTCTTTCTTCTAATCATTTGTATTTAAAGCAGGTAAATTGATAATTTTAATGAATTGAAATAATAATAGTTTTTAATGAGAGATAAAGAGTAAAAATAATAAAAAAAAAACACACAAATTTGATCACACACACATAAAAAAAACACTTCGACAAATACATATAATACAAATTTTTATAAATTAAAAAAACAATTACAAATTTGTTCAAAACAAACACATACACTAAAACAATAAATTGTTTGTTTGTCATATTCTTTTTTATCAAAAAAATATAAAAAAACGCTCTCATTTCCTGAGAATGCAAAATAATCACTATATTTAGTATTTATTAGATACCTGTACAAACTCTACCGTCATCAATGATATCATCATCATATACATTCGAATTCATACTATTAATCACAAATTCAAACAATTTATTATTACAATGCAGTACACGTAAAATTTTTTAATTTGTAATAATAAAAAAGTATAAATTAAAAAAATAATTTCTCTACTTTATTAAATAAACAATCAAATAAACCCCAAAAAAACAAACACACACAATGATTAGTATTCAAAATAATAATGATAGATTTAATAATTTAAATATTAAAAGAAATTCATGTAATTTGGAAACAAAAGATAAATTTGATTATGATTTATTAAAAAGTGTATATAATAATGATATTAAAAAAATTAGAGAAATGATAGATTGTGGTGTAGAGTATGTATATATTAATATTTTATAAAATTTTTACAAAAGTACAATTTATTAATATTTATTTATTTATAAAAATACAAAGTATTAATATGAAAGAATATGATAAAGGTACAACACCAATTCATATAGCATGTGCACGTGGTCATAAACAAGCATTAGAATTATTAGTATCAAGAGGATGTGATGTTAATGTTAGAAATAATAAAGGATCAACACCATTACATTCTCTAGTTACCAAAAGATTTGATATTCTTGCATTATGGTTAATTAGACAAGGTGCTGATATAATGATTGTAGATAACAATAATTTCTCACCGTATGAAATGGCACAACGTTGGTTTCAAAAAGAAATGTTGGATGTATCAAATGGTAAATTATCAAATTCAGAAATTGAATTAAAAGAAGCATTATCGGAATACGATCAAAAACAACAAGAGTATATAAACAGTATTGAAACTATAAAAGAACATTTCGATGTAGAATCATCTAAAAATACCAACCAATATTTTATATCTTCCGCAAATCAAACAAAAGTGATATTACCTGTTACACCATCAACAATTAATTTTCAACCTTTACCACCACAAATTAATAGTGAAGTTTTAAAATTCTATTTCCGTGGAGAAAGTTATAAATCAATTAGAGTAAACAATACTGATACTGTAAACATGATTATTAAAAAAATGTGTGAAAAGTTTAATATGAAATCATTTGATAAATGTTTTGATTTAGTTGAAGTTATTAAAGGTGAAGTTAGATTCCTTCAACAAGCAGAAGTAATACTTGACGCTAAATCAAAATGGCCACTTATCATCAACAAACATTCAGAAATATATTGCTATTTTTCAATTGTAATTAAAAAGACTGCGCCACAAGAAGCAATTCAACAATTTTCAAAAATATTATAAACAATAATAAATCTTTTTAACCAATCAATTTTTATTATTCTTTCTATTTCTTATTGTTGGAGAAGAAGATGCTAAAAAGTATATTTTTAAAAAAAAGAATGGAAAAGGAAAAAATTATTTTAATTAATATTATTTTTTTATTATTTTACATATATAGTGAGTGTTTTACACATTATTACTTTTATCTAAACTTTTATAAAATTCTTCATTATCTTGATCATCTGAAATATAATTATTCATATCTGAAATTAAATTTAATTGAGGTGGTGGTGTTGGTAATGGTGGTAAATTTGCTTGTTGTTGTATTCTTGATGGTTGTTGTTGTAATAAATTTGTTTGACGTTCTTTTAATTGTTCAGTCATTGAATCTAATTGAACTTTAGTTTCAATTTCTATTTGTTCTGGATCAATTATATCATCTTCATCGTTATCATCATTTTGATAAAGTTGATCAACTTCATCATCATCATTATTATGATCAAATTTATATTCACCAATACTATCTTTTAAATGATTTTTAGTTGCATTATCTGGTAATGAAGATGATGATGAAGAAGATGGTGAAGGAGGATTGGATAATCTTTTTTTACCATTCTTATTTGAATTTGCACCAAGTACTTCAAGTTGAACTCTTTGTGTTTTTTTATATAATTCAGATTGTTTAAATAATTCTTCTTGTTGTCTAATAAATTCTGGTGAATTCATATCTTCTGTTATACCATCAACTTTACCAATACCACTACCTAATCTTTTACCATTACCACCATATGGAATAACATTTGATGGACCGTTATCAAGATCTTGTTGATTAAAATTATTAATTGTACCAATTGAATTATCAAATAATGTTGTAACTGAAGTATTGAATGAAAGTATAGTACCATGTTTCTCCCAACCAAAGTTCTTTTTTCCAAATTCAATATTAATTTCAAATGGAGTATCATCAATTTCACGAATTTGATTTAATAGACGGGTAACTAATTTCTTTTTCATGAGGAATTTACTACCTTCAATACCAATTTTCAAAGAAAATGTAAATGGTTGACCATACCCTTTTTCAGCAGGATTATTGATTTCTTCAATATTTAAAAACATTGGTACCAATGAAATTGGGTAACCAACAATCATTAGCGCTGCTCTTACTTTAGTTTTACCAACAATTTTTTCAATTGCACTCCATAATTTTTCACCATTTAATGATAAACGTGCATCTCTAATTTGAATTGAACTACCTTGACTTGTTTTTAATGCAGTGAATTTAAATACCAATCCACCAGATTCTGGTGTTTCAAATGAAACAGATTGTAAATTACACAAAGTTACCATATTTTTAACTTGACCATCTTCACCCTCAACTTGATCAGTCCAATTCTTTTTAACAATTCTATATGCAATTACAATCAAACCAAGTGAAATGATACCAGATGCAATGAAAATCAAATAAATCTTTGTTACAATTGGTATGATAAATGACCAACATGACCAAACTATAAATAATGGGAACATTAATAATTCACCAAGTAGACATGCTCTTCTTAATCTATAACAAATTCTAGTACCTTTAATTAATAACCATGTATACATATACCAAATTCTACCATGGAATACCTTTTTAACTAACCAATAATATGATTTCCATGGTGAAAATAATGGAATGAATTTCTTTGCTACCTTGTATGTTACTTGCCATGATACCAATACAACGAAAAACCAAAATGCTTGAAGTACCCAAATACCAGTTGAAAATTGTGATGCTTCTCTCCAAAATGAACGTTCTGTGAAAAAGTGTTGCCAATAATCAATGAAATTTAATTTTGGATATAATCCCAATGCTAACAATGTTGGTAGCAATAACATTGCAATTTGAATTAATATGAATACAGGGAATAACAATGCTTGAAGTACAACAGTTATATATTCCAATACTACCATTGAACCTTGTGCTTTACCCAATGCTGTCCAACCATACTTTTCTCTAGTTGAATTCCATAATGGTGATCCCAATGTAACAGCAAACATGAATACACAATTCACCATTACAACAATCAATGATAATTCATTTATCAATATTAATCCAATACCAAATATATTGATAACAAAGAATTTATCCATACCATAA
Source organism: Dictyostelium brefeldianum (assembly GCA_013375695.1). Classification (NCBI taxonomy): domain Eukaryota; phylum Evosea; class Eumycetozoa; order Dictyosteliales; family Dictyosteliaceae; genus Dictyostelium; species Dictyostelium brefeldianum. Next base: position 4,570 of record JABXES010016435.1, on the reverse strand, counting down.
TAATTGAGACAATTAATTGATAGTTCATGTAACCAAAGTAATGGATAATTAATGAAACTCATTGTTGAATGTTGTTGTACACGTGAATAATCAACTTCACCGTAATTATTACCACCTTTAACATCAATATAGCCAGTACGTTTCTTTAAATATAAATGAATTGGTACAAATACAAATGCCAACAATTTAAATGGTATTAAAAATACGTGTGGAATATCAGCCAATGTTTGAATGAAATAGTAATTTATAATATCCAATATTTCCTTTAATTCAAATTTATCACCCAATTCTTGTTTTTTATCTTGAATTGCTTGGTATAACGGTTTAACTTGTTTAATGAATAAGCAAATAATTAATATTTGAGTTGCTTTAAATACATCTACAAATATTATAATTGATACAACAGTTGATGACATTAATAAACATAGTGAATGTCTAAATCTTTTTTTATGAGTTTTAGTGTCTGATAGTGCCAATTCATCTTTAAATATTTTAATAAATGATTTAATTCTCCATACTGTACATAGTATAAATATTAATTCCAATGCAATTACAATATCCAATAATGTGAAACCCAAATATTTTGCTGCCATAATTCTAGCTTGTTTATCAGTTTTACATTCACGTGTCACAAATATAGCTTTAATTAAAAATGGTCCTCTCCAAAGTACTGGTAATGTAATTAATCCCATAATTACAAATGGTACATCTACCAATGTATTCCAAAATAGTAGACCCAATTTACGATGTTCATTATCACCACGTTGATATTGTTTAACCATTGATATGAATGATGGTATTCTCCAAACTGTCATCAATATGAATAATGTTGGCAATAAACATAGTATATCCAATAATGTAAGTAATACATATCTTAGGATCAATAATCTTCTTAATGAATATTTTCTAATTGGATCTTGAATTTCTTTTAATCTACCAATTAAAATTGGTAATCTCCATAATGTCAATAATAATAATACTGGGAATGGTATATCAATTAATAATAAATATAATTGACTAAGTACTGCTTTTCTCCATGATGTAAATTTAATTTCATCTTGTAATTTACCTGATGAACCACTACCACTACCACTACTACCAGCACCATTATTGCTTACTTTTTGAATTGTTTGGATATTTGAAATTGGAGCAGGATTATCTTCATCATCATCATTGTATACATTTGGTGGGATAACTTCATCATCAAAATTAATTGTATTAACTGTTGTGGTGTTGGTTGATGGTTTTGAAGTGGCAATTTCATCAACACCATAAGTTGTATAACTGAAATAACTTTTTAATAATCTAAATGTTTTTGGTAAACGGTAAACAGTGAGCGTAATTAACAATAAACCAATAAAAGTTGGTATATCCATTAACCAATAAAATATTTGTTTAATTACGAAAACTCTTTGTTTCTTTCTTGTATCTTGAACAACGAAACCAACTACAAATGCATATGCACGCCAAACTGTTAACATGATTATAAAACTTGAGAGGACAAATGGTAAATCAATAATATCAACGAATAACCAAAGGAAATGACGTTTAATTATACCTCTTCTACCACGTTTACTTGGTTCTCTCCAACATTGAGTAATCATAAATGGTAATCTCCATAATGTAATTGTAACAATTAACCCCATAAATAAGAATGGTATGTCAATTAAAATCTTTAAAAATTGTTTGGCAATTTCTTCATAGTAACGATGTGGTCTAGCATAAACTTTACGAATTGTTCTTGGTAATCTGTACAATGTCACAATGATAAACACTGAAAATAACATTATGAATAAATCTACAAATACAAACAAACTTTGAAATAATGCTTCTACTCTTCTTGAACTTGCTGTTGTATTATTTGTTGAAAATAATATTTTCTTTACTGCATATGGTAATCTGTAAAATGAAATAATCAATGGAGTTGACAATAAAATTACACCTAAATCCACTATGGCATGACATTCTTGTTGGAATAATTTTACAAATTTTTCACCTTGTTTAACTTCTCTTTGGAATTTATCAATTGCAACTTTAATTCTCCATGGTGCCAATAAAAATATAATTGTAAATATCATTGTAAATATTTCCATTATTGCAATTAATGCATTTAATAAAATAACAAATCTTAATTTAATATTAAAACATTTTCTCCATACTGTTGAATAGTCCTAGTATTGAGCAATAAATATTTATTAATATTGGTTGGTTGTGTAGGTATATGTTTTGATAATTTAATTTAATTAATATAAAACTTACTCTACCAATTTTTTTAAATAATGAAGGTGCTCTTAAAATTGTAATTAATACAAATAAGAATGCAGGTAAACATAATATATCAAATATAATTAAAAACATATGTCTATATAAATTTGTTCTAATACTTGATTTTGAACTATCAAATGAACTTCTATAAGCCATTGATATAATCATAAACGGTATTCTAATTACAGTTACAATTGATAATACAAATGCAACCGTTGCTCCTAAATCTAATAATGATTCTGCTACTCCTTTAAAATAACTTTCTTCTCCACTAATAATAAAGTAGTATTAATAACTATGTTGAGTGACATACTACTAATGTGTGTTTGGTAATACTTACACTATTTTCATTTTACTAATTGAATCTTTAAATAAACTTAATGATCTTGTGAATGAATAACCAATAACGATTGCAGCCAAGAAACCAATTGAAATTACAAAAGGTACATAACGTGCATGATCTTCTAATGCTTTTGATACTAAATATCCATATAAATATGATAATAATGGAAATGAAAAAAAGAATGGTAATACCAATAAAATTCTTGGTATAAATATTAAAAAGTGTGCTCCTGAATTATGTTCACAATCAAATTTTAATATTTTCTGTAATAGTTTATCACAAAAAGAAAAATAAATTATTAGTACACACCAACTATATTGATAAAACTAAATAATTATTTCATCATGTGATATACATTACATTTACAACAATTGAATAAAATGTAATTGGTAATGCAACTAATGAACAAATATATCCAATTAATTTTAAAAACCATTTTACAAGTACCAATATTAATGGTCCTTCCATTGTATGTGTGTGTTTTTATGTGTTTGTGTGTTTTTTTGTTGATTAGTTTATGTTTTGAATTATACCTGTACAAAAAAACTATTTTTATTTTTAAATTTTTTGAATTTTTCAGTTATTACGTAATAAAAAAAAAAAATTTTAAGGGTTTTTTGAATTTTAAAAAAAATATCTTTTTGATTTTGTTGAGTTTTTTTTTGTGCAATTGTGTGTTGTAAAATTATTCTTTGAATGTTTAAAGAAATAATTTATAATGTCATAAATGTATATTTTTTTTTAAAATTGATTTTTTAAATTTCCCAACAACACACAACACCCATATTCCATTTTAATCAATTCATGATGATTTAAATTTCAGTGACCGACCTTATTTTTATTTTTACAACACACTTGCATTTATAACCCACAATATCTTTTTCAATTTAATTGAATTTTAAAAACAATGGTGTCGTTTCCCAACTTTACTCGAAATTTATTTATATATCCTTAATATTAATAATACAACATCAAATTTATTTTAATTAATTTTAAATTTAAAATTGATTTCATTTTCTGCGAAATAATTAATTTTAACTTTGAATGTAATTTGATAATAAGTAATATAAAATTTTAAATTATTATTATATATTTCTGTTTGGGAGAACATTATTATTTTTATACTTTTTGATCAAAAAAATAAAAAAACACTCTCTTTTCCTGAGAATGCAAAATAGTCACTATATTTAGTATTTATTAGATACCTGTACAAACTTGACCTCGTCAATGAGGATAGATCATTTATTAGATAAACTGGATAATTTTAACCTATTGTTGTTTATTGTTTTTTTTGTGTTATTACCCTATTTCGTAGTGGTTTTATTTGTTAATTTACGAAACCCTGAATTACATTGTTTTTGTTGTTTTGTTTTTTTGTTTTTTTATGATACCTTATTTCATGGTGGTGAAGCGTTCAAAAAAACGCATTTTCCAAAAATTTCATATAAAAAGTGCCTGGATGGCTCAGTAGGCAGAGCGAACGGCTGTTAACCGTTAGGTCCATGGTTCGATCCCATGTCTAGGCGATATTTTTTCCTCCTGTCAATTTTTCGCACTTTCAATGTGTTCTCTTTCTCATCTAGTTGAAAATGCATTTTCACCAAAATTGAATGATATTTCATATCCAATCGATGGTATTCTGAAAAATTGAAATAAAATAAAAAAAAATTGAACTTGAAATCTGTGAAGAATGTTTTTTTTCACATTTTTTTTTATTGCCAAATCGACTTACTCTGTTTTTATGACACAATATTTTTATAAACGCGTATAAAAACACATTTTTATTAGCACACACATACAATGTCAACAAATACACATAATACATATGATATATAAAGAGATTATTAGAAAGGGTTGTTTAAAAAAAAAAATAGAGACACAGATAGGATAATATAGTTATAAATATATTGATTTTTAAGAGTTTATTAAATAATTTGTGTAAATGATAATATGATAATCTGT
>JABXES010016382.1:0-22950 GCA_013375695.1 Dictyostelium brefeldianum | reverse complement strand
TAAAATAAATAAATAAATAAATAAAAAATTTTTTTATTTTTTTGTTTTTTTTTTTTTTTTTTTTTTTTTTTTTTTTTTTTTTTTTTAAATTTTTTTTTTTTTTATGAAAATCATCAAAATTTTTTTTTATTTTTACTGTGTTGAATATCATTCGTATTAAAAATCATAATAAAAAATGGAATACGATTTAACAAAACAAATATGTTCATTTTTAGATGCACATATGATGCTTCCATTAATCAAATATCTTAAAGTAATAATCAATTTCAAAAAAATATGAAATTTCATATTTTAGTCATATAAAACTATATGAAAAAATGGAGAAAAATAAAAGAAACTAACACATTATTCATATATTCATATATTACTATACATATATAGGATACACAACAATATCAAGAAAATGAAATTAATAAAGCAATGGCAGATATTTTATCACAAACAGGTGTAATTGATTATGCAGTTAAAACCTATGAATCAATAAATAGAGATACAGCACCACTTTTAACAAAGAAACAACAATTGGTTGAAGATCTTGCAAAATTAAAAGAGGAATGTTTATTTGTTACTCAATATATTGATTCAAAAAAACAACAAAAAGAACAACAAAAAGAATTGAAAGAACAACAAAAAGAATTAAAAGAAAAAGAAGCTGCAGCATCAGCTGATAAAACAGCAACAACACCAACTACACCAACAACAACTACAGATGAAACAACAACCACAGCAACAACAACTACACCAACTACAACTATTACACCAATTCAAGTTTTACCATTTTCAAGTTTATTAGAAAAGATTACACCAGAAATTTTAGATAGTATATATAGATTATCAAAATTATTATTTGAAATTGGACAATATGGTAGTGCAAGAGAACATTTGGAAATATTTTTACAACTTTCACCAACACATCAACAAAAAGATAAACGTTTATCAGCATTATGGGGTATACTTGAATCAGATATTCTCTCATGTAATTGGGGACAAGCAGTAACTGATATTTCACCATTACAAGATCAAATCGATTCAAATGGTACACCAGTTGAACAATTAGGTCAAAGAGCATGGTTAATTCATCGTGCACTCTTTGTATACTTTTACAATCCAGAATCACGTTCATCATTGGTAGATCTCTGTTTGGAAGATAAATACTTGAATGCAATTCAAACAACTTGTCCACATATACTTCGTTATCTTGCTGTTGCCATCATTGTAAACAAAAAGAAACAACAATCAAATGTATTCCAACGTATACTAAATGCACTCATTCGTGTAGTTGAACAAGAAGCCTATGTATATCGTGATCCAATCACCTCTTTCATCTCTTCCCTTTTTGTTAAATTCAATTTCGAAGATGCTCAAGCTCAATTGATCCAATGTGAAAAAGTTTTAAAAAATGATTTCTTCCTCAATACCTGTGTTGATGAATTCATGGAAAATGCACGTGTTTGTGTATTTGAAACTTATTGTAATATTTTAGAAAGTATTGATATAGAGTATGTATAAACATTTATTTAATAGTAAATAGTATAGGGTATAAATACCCAATTATCTCCAATATATACTAATACATTTGTGTTAACCTACAGTATGTTATGCAAAAATCTTAGAATTGATCCAGAATCATCTGAAAAATGGATTGTTGAAGCAATTAGAAATACAAGATTCTCTGCTAAAATCGATTCTGCAAATAATCAAATTAAAATGTTTACCCAACATAATAGTTATCGTCAAGTTATGGATAAAACTAAAGCATTATTTAATCGTGGTATTGAAGTTGTAGTTGGTATCAATGAATCTAGAAGTCAACAAAATAGAAAAGGTGGTGATAATCGTAAAGGTGGTCAACGTAGAAATCAACAAAATCAACAACCATCAACTGATTCAACCACAACAACTGCAACCACAACCACAACACCAGCATCAACAACAACTGATTCAACCCCAGTTGTTGCAACTACTTCTGCTTAAAATATCTCTATAATTATCTTCCACACAACATATTAAAAATCAATGAAAAAATAAAAAAATAAAAAAATTAAATTTTTAAAAAATAAAAAAAACTTTTCATTATTTTAAATACACATATATACATGCATACAGATAGTAATAGTAATAGTAATAATAATGATATTTTGTTTTTTAAAATATGGAGAAATATTTATATAAATAAACAATTGTTTTATCATTTAAGTGTGTTTAATAAAGTGTTTAAATTTTGTGAACAAGGAAACTTATTGTGTAATTGGTCATTTTCATATTTTAAATATCCAGAGTATATATTGGAATTTAATTATTATAGAAATGTATATAAAATATGTAATGATGAAGAATTAGAAACTATATATTATTCAAGTGGTTTATTTGATGATGGGCTAAAGAAATGTAAAGATTCAAAAGGTAAACAATTGGTTATACCATCATTGGTTGAAAAAGTAATTTATCATTCAGATGATCCTATGGTAATTGGATTTATACCAGGTAATAGTATAGTTAAAAAGTTGGAATTTAATAGTGAATTTGATTCACCATTGGAAATTGGTGTAATTCCATTTGGTATTGAACAAGTATCATTTGATATATTTTCATATTCACATGTAATCAAACCAGGTTATCTACCAAATTCAATAACATCTTTAAAATTTGGTAAATATTGTTTCAAATTAAATAATAGTATTGATGATAAAGATAGTGGTGATGAAAATGATCAAGATGATGAAATTAATGAAGAAATATTGGTTAAAGGGACAATACCAGATTCAGTATTATATTTAGATATGGGTAATTTCAATGAACAGTTACTACCAAATTTATTACCATGTAATTTAATAGAGTTGACGTTTCATTCATTTAATAAACCATTTATAATTTGTGATAGTGTGGGTCAATTATCATCATTATCATCATTAACATATTTGGATATGGGTAATGAATTTAATAGTAGGATATCAATTACAACATTAATTGGATTAAAGGAATTAAAATTTGGTGATTCATTTCATGGTGATGCTTTAGATTTTAATGCATTGCCAATTTCAATTACATCATTAGAGTTTGGATATGGGTTTACTAAACATTTACCAAATACTATATTATCACATCTTATAAATTTAAAATCAATAACATTAACAAAAGATTATACAACTTCAATTGAATCAAATGATATATTAAAAATAATTCAAATTAAAAAACAACAGTTTAATAATAATTATGGTGGTATCTAATTTAATTAATAAATAAATAAAAGAATGATAATACACATAGTACTATTTATATTTTAATTTATTCCATATTTGAATCATCATAATCTTCAAAAACTTCATCAGGGAGGTTAATGTCTATTACTTCTCTTAATGTTCCAATCCATTTAAAGAATTCATAACCATGTGTATTTCTTAAATTTTATAGTATGATAAACAGTCAAATGAAGGAGTACTCCCAGTAATTGATGAAGGTTTAAAGTACAAAATTTATATTTATCTCAAGGAAAGGAAGTTAAATCATTTATTTATAATGCTGTAAACAAGAAGAAGGAATCTGATTTTTCAATAGAAGATTATAATGATGTATATACCAAGGTTAAAATATTTCGATTTTTATTAATGAAAAAGATAAATTTAATAAAGTATATATACATCAATTAAAATTAAAATTTAATACATTGTTAACATATTTAATTTGTTATAAATAGATTTTTTTATCTTAGTCGTTTATTATTTATCATTATTTAAATTTTAATTACTGTTGTAATTGTTGTTGTTGAATTTGTTTTAAATATTCTTTTATACCAATTAAATTTTTTCTTTGTAATTGATTAGGTATTAATTGTAATATTGGGTTTCTAAATAGTTGTAAATCTTGTAATTGAGTCATTCTTATTAATTCGGTTGGTAATGATTCAATTTTATTATTTGATAAATCAATTTCGTACAATTGTTTATTTTCAATTATTGTTGATGGTAATAGTGTTATTTGATTTTCATTTAATTCAATTTTACAAAGATTTACCAGCTTGCCAAGTGTAATTGGTATTTCTGTTATTTCATTAAAATTTGCAGATATAGTTTTCAATGAAATTAAATTACATAATTGATTAATTGATCCCAACTGATTACCAGAAATATAAATTTCTGATATCTTTAATTGACCACCATTACCAATACCATTCCAATTATTTAATGATTTAATTTTATTATTATCAAAATATAATATTGTTAAATTGAATAAATTACTTATATCTGGTATTTCAATTATTTGATTATTTGAACAATTTAAAATTGATAATTCTGTACAATTACTAATTTCCAATGGTAACGAGTTCAATTTATTTGATTGACAATCTAAATGTTTCAATTGTTTACATTTACCAATTTCCAATGGAATTGAATTTAATTTATTAAATGATAAATCCAATGTTTCCAAATATATTAAATTACCAATTTCTTTTGACAATTCACCAGTTAATTTATTATTTGATAAATTTAATTCACGTAACGTTAAACAACTTGTAATTGTAAATGGTATGAAATTAAATTGATTATATGATAATGATAATGATTTCAAATTACATGGTAATCTAAATGGTGGTCCATCTTCAATTTCTGGATTCTCCAATTGATTTCTATCCAATAATAGTTTTTCAAGGTTAATTAAATCACTAAAATTTGGAAATCCCCTTTTCAATTTATTACTTGCCAATGATAAAAATCTTAATGTAATCAGTTTATTAATTGCACATGGTTCTTTCAATGTTTCATCGGTAATTTCATTTTTTGATAATATTAATTTCTCTATCATTCTTAGATGAATTGGTTCTGATAATGTTGATACATCATTAATTTGATTCTGGTATACATTTAACACATGAATTGTATTACTTGACAATTCACCAATTAATCTTGGTATTGAATTTAAATTATTTTGACTAATATCAATCTTTTTAAAATTATATTGTTGAAGTTGTTGATCAATGGTTGAATTGTGATCAAAATTTAAACTTTCAAAATCTAAATCTGTTAAATTTTTAAAACTCCAATCAATTTCATCACTATTTTGTAGTGCTGCTGCTAATATATTTGGAGATGATGTTGATACTGTATTTGAAGTTGAAGATGATGTTTCATTTGAAGAACCACCATTGGTTGATCTTGGAGTAACATTTCTCGGAGTAATATTATTTCTTGGTGTTAAATTTTCATCATTAATTTTTAAAGTTGGTATATCTAATTCAAATTTTGAATTTCCAATTATATTTGCACTGTTATTTGTTTTTGTATTTTTAGTTGATGTTTTTTTACTACTTGATTTGCTACTATTACTTTGTTTATTATTTTTACCATTACTAATTGATCTTTGATGTCCATTACAATTACCATTACCATTGCCATTACTACCATTGTTTACACCATTATTTAAATCTAATTGATCAGAATCCAATGGTGGTTGATTATAAATTAATGATTTTGATCTAGTTCTATTTAAATTTGAAGGAGGTGGTGAATAAATTGACGATGAAACAACTGTTGAATTTGATCTTTTCCTTGAAAATGAACCACCATTTGTTGAATTATTATTACCCATTATTTATATATTATTACTTGTAATATTTATTTATATATATATGAAAAGTAATTACTTTTTTTAATTCCTTAAGGAAAATACAAATAATTATTTAAAATTATATAAATGAAAAAATTAAAAATAAAATTCTGTGTGTGTTTTTGTTGTAAATTAAAAAAAAAAAAACAAAAATTTAAAAATTAATTGTATATGTATATGTATTTGTGTATATATTTATATAAATTAATTACCAGACAAATAACAAAAACAAATAAAAACGCATATATGCACACACAAGATAGTTTTTTAAAAATAATAACAACACAACAACACACAAAACAAAAAACAATAGATCAAAAACTATAATTATTATTATTTCAATTATTTGTGAGGGGTGTGATACAGTTGGTGTCTGTGTGTTTGTATATTTGTCTATGTTTTAAAATAATAATGATATGTAATTATATGTGTGATGAATAATAATTGCATAACAATATGTGAGTTGTTTGTTTATTTGTTTTTATATACTTCTTAATTTGGTGATAGAATAGAATTAAAATTCCAAATTGAATGCGTATTTATTACAATCGTATATATAACAAAACAAATATGATACTATATAAAGAATTATTATTACTATTGATGTATACACTCGCTATAATTAAAATCTAAAAGATTTTTGTATGTATTATTATTTATATGTACGTGTAAATAAAAAACAGAAAAAAAATTAATAAAAATAAATAAATAAATTAAAAATAATAATAAATTATCAAATTAGTAACACACACATATAACACATATACACACATAATAAATTTATTACATTTGGGGTCGTTTGTATGTGTTTTTTTTTTAATAAATAGGATTTTTTTTCTTTTTTTTACAATTTTTTTTAATTTTTACGAAATTTGTTTTTTGCCCGATAATATTAATAATGGATATTATCATAAATAATTACAATGAACATTTTAATTTTAATTATTATATAAATTATTTATTAAATGAAAATAAAGACAACGGCGATGGCAATGATATAATTAGTAATAGCAGTAGTAAATTTAATACGTTTGATTACTTTATAAAGTACCTATACTTAAATAGTCATATAATCAAACCTTTATCTGATATTCAATATAATGATATTTTCAAGTAAATACACATGCATACACACACTCACACTCATACATACACTCGCACTCGTACATATTAACACACATACATTCAAATTATTACTATTATTAGAATTTTAAATAAATTTAAAAAATATGAAAATTTAAATGAACATTTCAAGTACAGTGATTATGAAAGAAATATTATTATAAAATATCCAAATTATATTAAATACAATTATGAACAAATTCAACAAATTCAAATTTTAAAGAAATTAGTTAAAAATTATTTAGACAATCTTTCAAATGATCAATGGTCATTTTATTGGAACAGCATTGAATACTTTAAATTCATTATAAATAATATTGAAAATATGGATGATATTCATATTAAAATAGTAACGTATACCATATATATTCATATATATATTCATTATACTAATTATTATCTATATTTATTATAATTAGAATTTATCAAATGAAATAATTTCAAGTTTATTTGAATTTAGTAAAAATATTAGTAGAAATAAGAACTATTATGTAGATTTAATATTTTCAGTATTATCATTTAATAAAATTATTGGAATTGATGGATTTAGAGTATATACCGATGAATTAATTCAATTATTTGAATGTAATAGTCATTTATTTAGTTTGAAAAAGTTTGATCAAAATTCAAATGAAATTTCATTCTTTATTCAACTATTGAAATTACCTTGTACAACCACCACAACCAATAATGAAACATACACCAATATAGTATTCAAAATAATTCAATACAGTGGTAAAAAACTACAAAATCAACATACAGATCAGTTTATCCAAATATTAGAGTCACAATTAAAATTAAATCAACTCCCTTTATCACAATCTACTGGTTTACTCATCATTATGAAAAAGTTATTAAATTCAGGTGAATTCAATTTAAAGTCATTCAATAGTTTTATCAGGTCAATTGAATCATTAGATAAAAGTACTACCAGTCAAGAAGAATATGAAAAAACAATATCAAAAGAATTTGTCTACCTTTTTCAAAAATTAAATTTACAAAAATCAATTATAATAATAAGGGAATTATTAGGATTGGGTTTATTTACTTTCAATGACAGCCACAGTAACCAACAAGACATATCACCATTCATTTGTAAATACATTAAAAAGTATTTAAAATATTCGAACACAACCCAATACTACACAAATTTAAAAAAGTTTTTTAAAATTAATGAAAATGAAATATTTCCAAGTGGCAGTAGTCAGATTTATAAATTATCAGTATTGTCAATATACAATTTTGCATTTGATAATTTAAAAAGAATGTCATTATTAGAAATGTCAATTAAACAATTATTTCATTCAATTTCACCATTAAAATTACAATTTATTCAATCAAAATTAAATTATTTATTGACAATATTAAATATTGGTTTAATTGATGAATTTATATACCCACTATTTAAAGAACAATGTTTAAATTCAAATATTTATAAATTAAAACAAATTACTGTAAATCCAAATAATATAATGTCAACTTCAACAACATCAACATCACCAGTAATACCATACTATCTAATTAAAAATATATTATTTCATTTAATAAATGATGTTGGTACATATTTATTTGAAAAGTTTCAAATTTGTTTGGTAAATAGTAAATTTTTTGAAATTGTTGGTAATGTGTTAAACCATTGTGCAGCTGGTATACCATTAAATTTATACTATTATTATTATAGTATTGAAAGAAATGGGTTGGGTAAATACTCATTATTGAAACCAAACATATCTAGAAATTTAAAAATTAAAGTAAACCATATTTTACGTCCAGATTATTTCATTTTATCTTGTTTCAAATCACTGGAAACACTTGAACTATATGGTATTATAAATAATGATATCATAGATAAAAAGAATTTCCAACATTTACAATCATTATCAAAATTAATTATCAAAACAAGTTTTCACGATGCTAAAAAGTGTGCTAAACAAATTAACAGTTTAGTAGGATGTAAATTCAAATTAGAATTACATATTTTAGAAGATAGTGAATTTTTAATTGGACATGGTATTAATGTTGGTATAATTAAATCAATTTCAATAGATTTAAATACATTTTTTAAATATTATATATTGGGTGACTTGAATTGTATAGACTCATTTTCAATATTTGTAAATAATATTAATCATACAGTTGCAAAATCATTTGCATTGGGATTTCAAGGATTGGATGAAGAGAGTAGATGTAATTTAAAACATTTAAAATTTACAATTACATATTATGGATTATTGGATATTTTATTTGGTTATTTTCAACATTGTATTGGACTAGAATCAATTGAATTTAATATATTTACAATTGATCCATTAAAGAATCGTCAACGTGTGATTGAAATATTTAATTATTTTCAATCTCCATCTTCAAAATTTAAAAATTTAAAACAAATTTCAATTTATGATCAATCTGGTTATACAATCGATTTAAATAATAATAATGATAATGTTGGTGAAAATAGTAATGATGATTGTTGGTTATCAATTAATACTTTACCATTTAAAACAATTTCAAATTATAAATTTATAAATTTTAATAAACAACAACAATAATTTAATTTATTTATTTTTTAAGGTTAAATTTAATTGGTTTTTCAAAATGAGTACTTCTGCACCATGGAAGACCTCGTTCTGATTTAGATAATTGTCTATAATTTAAAGTTTCAACATTTGAATCACCACGAATAGGGCAACCACAACCTGGGATATGTATGAATTTACCAGTTGGAGTTATTATTACTTTAGGATTAAATAATTCCTTTTTAAATTGATTTAGTTGGTGTACTTTGTTTTAAATTACCATTTGTTAATTCATTAGTTGGTTGGTTTCTGAGTTTATTGATTTCATTAATGTAATTTATATGATTTTGATATGTTTGCTTGAGTAAATCATTTTTTAGTTGATTTGATTGATCACCCAATAAAATATTGACAAGATTGAATACAAATTTAGTGTTACTATGGTACTCTGGTTTATATGATTTTGAAGGATGATGCATTCTAATCAATAAAGTGTTTGAAGGTATGATGAGACATGCTGATACACCAAATAAAAATGATAGATCCAAGAAATATTTATCTGCATAATTTGACAAATATTTATAAAAAGATTCTTTTACATCATTTCCTGCCAATATCAAGATTTTGGTATTTGATTTTCAATTTGATGTGTTATTTCACCAGTTTTTAAATAATCATTGTATATTGGTATACCATATTTTCAATTTAGATGGCAGGGAAAGTAATCAGTTATGTATAAACTAAATTTGCTGTTAATGAAACAAATTTCTTTTTTTAAAAAACTAAATGTTGGATTTAATTTAGTTCCACTTTCATTTAAATGCAAACCATGTCTAGAAACTGGATTAATTAAAACTATTCCAAAGTCTCTTCTTGTCGGAATACATTCCAATTTTTCAAAGTTTCTACCACAAATCCAATTTATAGCTGCATTATTGCCTTTTGGATATGGACCAACATTGAAAAATAAGTTTAATGAAGTTGATGAAAAATATGTATTAATTAATTTCATTGATGGAATATATTCTTCATTAAGGAGCCTGTCATCCAATATTGGTTTCCTTCCACCCCAAACTAATTCACCATTTAGATCTCTTGTTGTTATTTTTGTGTTTTTTAAACGGTTAGATTTAGGAAAAGTTTGGGGACTTTTTGGTGTATTATTAATAGAAATTGCAATATCAGGCATTACATTATTTGATGGTGTAAAATCTGATGGTCTAGTTGGAAGCGTTGGAGATGGTACATTTGGATGTGGCGGAGTTATAGCTGTATATTTTGGTGAGTTATTAATTGTAAGTGTGTTAATTTGAGTTATAAGTGTATTAATTGTATTATTATTAACCTGGTGTGTAACAATAGTTGGTGTAATAACTGATAGTGATGGTCTAGTTGGAAGCGTTGGAGATGGTACATTTGGACGTGGCGGAGTTATAGCAGTATTTTTTGGTGTGTTATTAATTGTAAGTGTGTTAATTTGAGTTGTAAGTGTATTAATTGTATTATTAACTCTGTGTGTAACAATTGGAGTAGTATATGTTGTTGTTTCTGTAATTGTTTGTTTTCCATCAACTGTTAAAGTATTTGTTGCTGTTGGTTGTACTTTAGTATCAATTGGTGTAGCATTACCAAATAGATTAACTTTAGTAGTTGTTTGTGGTTGATATGGTGTTTGACCATCATTTGATGTTGATGCCCAACTTGGTGTAGTTTGTTTTCCTAAAGAAGAGGATGAGTAAAAAGTAATAAAATGATTAATGATCTGTTGTTGTTGTGACATACCTGCATTATTAATAGTAGAAATGTATGTGATATTTACTTGCATAATTAACAAAAGTTAATGGAATACCTTGTGATAATTCAGTACCAGCTAATTTGATTGCTTTTAAATAATTGTCAGAATCTTTTAATTGTACAATAGTTTCTTTTGGTGCAAATGTAACTTCAATGAATTCAATAGATTGTGATTGAAGGAAATTTTGGAATAGTTCTTTGGTTGCTGTTAATTCATCATAACCAGTGAATAAAAGTTCGTTTCTCTTATAGTTTTCTGAATTATTACGATATCTTTGTTGATTGTTATTATTGTTATAGTTATTTTGTTGATATCCACCTTGTTGTTGATTATTATTATTGTTATATCTATTTTGTTGATATCCGCCTTGTTGCATTTTATGTGTAGTAATAGCTTGTTCTCCAACAATTGTTAAAGTGTTTGTTGCTGCTATTGGTGGTGTGGTAATTGTTTGTATATTATTTGTTGTTGTTTTTGTTGGTGTAATTACTCGTTCTCCTTCAACTGTTAAATTATCTACTCTTGGTGAAGTAATTGTTGGTTTTCCATCAATTTTTAAAGTATCTGTTGCTGGTGAAGTAATTGTTTGTTCTCCGTCAACTATTAAAGTATTTGTTGCTGTTGGTTGTATAGTGATTGTTGGAGTATTATCTGCCGTTGGTTGTGTAATTGTTTGTTCTCCATCAACTATCAAATTATATGCTGATGGTGGAATTGTTTGTGGTGAAACTACTTTCAAATTTCTTTTTTCTCTTTTCCATTTTTTTTGTTTTTTCAATAGAAGTGCATGGAATTTACCTATATTATTTAAACTGAGTTTTAAACTTCCATAATTAATTTGGTTTTTGAAATTATTAAAATCTTGTTTGCTGATTAATATATTATCATATTTTATCCCTTTTCTTGTGATGTAGATTTTTAACCCAATGACTTTACAACCTCCCAAAATTGATTCATAATAATTGATATCACACCCCTCACAATGTTTAACAGAGATTGTTAAGTTTCGCATTTTTTTTTTTGTATTTATAATATATTTGTGGTTGTTTAGAAATTAATTATAAATATATGTATATTAGTATTTTATTTTCGAAAAAAAAAAGAAAAAAAATTGATAAAAAAACAATAAATCAATTTTCTAACATTTATTTTTTTCACCAGTTTTTATTTTTTTTTATAAATTTGGTGAAGTTGGATTATGTAATGATTTTGAAAAAAATTGAAGAACGGAAGATTTAGTTCTCATCTATTCCAATTTGAATAATCTTTTGGAATTCTATTGGTAGATTAACATCAATTTGTTGTTGTGTATGTTAAATTTTTTATTTTAGGAGTAATAGTTGGTACACAATCAACTGTTAATTTATCAGTTTTTGGAGTGTTAAAGCTACATTATTTGATTTAGGAGTTTTATAAATTTTGTTTTCTGCCATTTTTCTTTTAATAAAAGTACATTCCATTTACCTTTATATTTCTATTGAGGTTTAATTTATCATTATTTATTTGAGTTTAGAATGTATCTATGTATGTAAAGATTATTCAAATTGGTATAGATGAGAACTAAATCTTTCGTTCTTCTATCTCTTCCATCAAGATGTTTAATATTGATTCTAACCATTTTATAAATATATGACTATTCTTTATAATATCAACTATAATATGTATTTATATAATATTATTTTAAAATAAAAAAAAAGAAATTTATAAAAATACAACATTTATTTTTTATTTTTAATAATCTTTGCAAAAGCTATGTTTTTATTTTTATTTATTTTTATAAAATTCAGTGAAATTGAATGGATGTGATGATGTTGAAAATGAATATAAATTAACTTTGTTCCAATCAGTATAAATTGGACTTTTATGATTATTTACAATTATTATTTTTTCGATTTTTGAAAAATTTGAATTTTTAGACATTTCTTTAAAAATGTTATTTAACAATTTATGTGGTAAATTTGAATAATTTTGAATTATGAATTGAATTGTATTTAAATTACTTGATATACATTCAAATTTCTTTAATACATTTAAAACATCTTTACCAAATTTTAATTTAACTTTTAATGATTTTAATTTTTCAAAATTATTATTATTTGTTGATGTTGGTGTTGGTGTTGATATAGGTGGTGATAATTCAACATTTCCTTGAATGATTGATAAATGTTTTAAATTTATAAATTCTTGGCCTTGGTCAGTATCATTGATGAATGTATTATCAAATATATCAAAATCTAATTTTAAAATTGTTATATTACTTGATAATGTTTTATATATTTCAAGTGATTCTTCATCATCACCTTTATCCAATCCAATTAAATTTGAACAAGTTGTTGTATGAATATCAATTCTTGTACCATGTTCTGCAAAATCTTTAATTGGGTCTAGTTGTTTAATTTTGAATATTACTTTTTTAGACCCATTTGAAATAACAGAACCATGACATTCCAATGTACCATTTTTATAATTTGGTTTCCAATATTGATTAATTTCATAATTTCTAAAAGATGATCTACTATGTTTTTTATAAATTTGAAATATATCTTTAGGTATACCAATTTCATTTGATATCAATAAATCTTTAACTAAATTGTAAATGAATTTAGAAGTTGTTGAAAATTCTACAATTTCTTTATATTTTAATTTTGATTTATAAATATTTGATTTACTTGTATTAATTTTAAAGAATAATTGAATTATAGTTTTTAAAAGGTAATTTGGTATTACTAATTTATCATTACATTGTGACTCTAATTTACATTGTACCAATTTACTTTTTAACATAATTGGTAATTGGTTATTATAATCATTACATTCATTTTCAAATTCTGGTAACAACCATGTATTTATTTGATTAAATGTTGAATATGATATTAAATATTGAAAAATTGGATTTAATTTCATAACTGAATATAAAATTGGATTTTTTTCTTTATTTTTTAAAGTTGTTGTAATCACTTGGTTAATTGAACTTTTTGTTGAAGAATGAAATAATTTAACCAAATTTGAAATGTAAATTGAATCTAATGATGATTACTCTTCTTGATTAAATAATGTTTCTTTTAGTGAAAATAAATAATTATTTAATCTACCTTCTATAATTGGCAATATATCAATATTAATGCCATCTTCTAGATACCGATTTGATAATTTATATAATTTAATATAATCATTAATATCACCAAATTCCGATTTCATATTATCCAAACTACCAAATGAATACTTTTTATGAAATATACAATTTTTTAATAAAATTCTATTAATTTTATTTTCATTTGTTGATTTATCAAATAATTTATAATATATATTTTGATTAACAGGTAAACAATAATGAGAAACATTATAAACAACTTGTTTAATACTATTATCATCACTTATATTTTGATAATGTTGAATTAATTCAAATAAAAATGCTTCGGGTCCTTTAAATTCTTCTTTATTTATTTCTCTATGTCCCATACCCATAGTAGGAACAATTTTATTTGATAAAACATTTGAAAATTTGAATATACTTTCAACAAATGAATGTTTAAAATAATATTCCATCCCAAAACTATCTTTAAATAATAATAATGAATAAAATAAATAAAAATATTGTTGTTCGCTTGTATCTTCTTTTTTAGGATACCCATAACCAATTAATTCATTTAATATTAAATATGATAATCTCTATAATAAAATTATATGTGTTAATATTTATATGAATGTATATGTATATATTGTATAAACACATACTCTTGGAATATCATTAGTTTTAATGAATTGGTACATTTGTTCAAAATTTTCAATTTCTAAATATTTTTTAATTATCTCTATAAATAATTGGTTTCTATGTTTACCAATACCAGTATATGAATTATATGGTCTTGATGTTCTACGAATTGTTGCGTAGTTACTCCATTCATCGTGAATATTATTACTGATATCAAGTGGTATTATTATTGTTGTTTTTTGTGTTTTATCTTTATCTTTAACAATATATTTTATAAATTTCTCTTTAATTTCTTTACCTAATATTAAAGGAAATGTTTGCATTGTTTGGTTTATTTATTAATATTTTGATCATGTGTGGTTATTTATATGATTTTTATATCTTTTTTTGGCCACTATTAATTATTGAGAAAAAAATGAAAAAAAAAAAAAGGAATTTTCGTCCAACAGTTTTACAAATTTCTATTTTATCTATAGCAATTGCTTTGACTTGGTAATCATAGAATCCATCCAATTTGATGTTATCTAATAAACCAAATTCGAATTTGGTTGTTTAAAGGTTAATTATTCAAATAATTTGTAGAAATACAATTTCAAAATAATTTAAATATTTAAATAAACTATCATAATAATAATTACTATTTATTATAAAAACTATATAGTTTTTTTTTCTTTATTTGAAAATACTATTAATTTGTTTTGCAAAACAACAACATTAATGGTGTTAACACGTGAAATTATTTAAAAAATAACTTTCAATGACATGTTCTAACATCTACAATTTAATATAATTTTAATTTTTTTGAAATATTAATACCACATCTCTTAATATTTTGGGTAAAAAAAAAACAAAAATTAATTTTCGTAAAAATTATTTTTTTTAATTTTTTTAAAATCCGAAATTTCCATAAGTGTAAAACATTTCCTTTTTAGAATTTTAAAATAAAAAATTATTTAATTCAAAAATGTATAAAAAAAAATATAAAAGGTCCCAATTGTTTGAAAAATTAAAATCATTCAGAGAAATTTAATTAAATATATTAAAACAAATGTAAGTAATAAATTACTATATTTATTTTATATGTTCAAACACATATTCACATAAAACACAAAAAAAAACAAAAAAACTATAGATAAAAAAAAAAAAAAGTTATTATACATATGATATTAATATTGTTTATTATTATTTAATACATTATACTTTAGTATTCTAAATAACAAACAAAAAGTTTAAACAAATACAAAATGGGTAGAGTTGATCAACAAATTAAAGATAATTATAATTCATTATCACATGAAAATGAAAGATTAAAGAAAGAAGCTCAATGGCAAGCAGAAAGATTGGAAAAGAATGCAAAATTGGATTTACAAGATATGAAAAAGGAAGCTGAAGATGCTGGTCACACTGGATGGGATACAGTTAAAGAGGGAGCAAAATCAGTTCAAGATTACATTGCAAGTGGAATTGATAGTGTTAAACATACATTTGCCGATCCAGAAGAAACTGCAATCAATGATTTAAAACAAAATGTCAATGAGAAATTAGATGATGCTGAAAAAGAAGGTGCTGGTATTCTTGGAGGTATTTCAAATTTCTTCCGTGGTACAACAGAAGAAGCAAAAGCCGAAGCTGATCGTTTAGCAAGTGATGCATACAAGAAAGGTGATCAATTGGTTGGTGATGTACATAAATCTGGGGAACGTTGGGCAAGTGATACACAAAAAGATATTAAAAATCTAAAGAAAGATGGTAGTAAAATAACTGAAGAACTTAAAAAAGATACTGCTGCATTTGCCGATGAAACTAAAAAACTTGCAAATGATCTCAAACACAAAGCAGTTGATACCTATGATGATCTTTCAACTGATGCAATTAAAAAAGCAACCACTCTTAAAAAGAAAGCAGGTGAAACCATTGATGAATCTGCCGATGCAATTGAACATCAATATAACTTGTTCAAGAGAGATTTCAATCATATGAACAAAAGAAACGGTGCTATTTGGGCTTCTGTTGGTTTAGTTGGTGGTAGTGCTGCTTCATCATTCTTTTTCCCAACTGCTTCTCCAATGGCTAAATTCACTTTGATTGCTGGTCTTGCTTCACTTGGTGGTTACTATGGTCTTCAACAACCTCACAACAAAATAATTGATAATGCTTTCCATAAAGCTGAATTAAAAAAAGAAGAAATTAAAAAGAAATTATAAAAACTCAACATCAAATCAATCAAATAAAAAAAAAATAACAAATTAAATTAATTGTTATTTCATTTGAATAACTTAATGAAAAAAAAAAAAAAAAAATTTTTAATTTAATAAATTTTATTTTATTTTTCATACCACCAACACAACACCTACAACTATATCATTAAAAACTATAAAATATGGATCCACCAATTATAAATGATGAAAAGGAAAGTAGATTTGTAATGAAATTTGAAAATGGTGAAGAAGCATTAATTGATTATCGTATATATAATGGTAATGAATTTGATTTATATCATACATATGTTCCTGCCAGTTTAAGAGGGAGAAATATTGCTGATAAATTATCAACATTTGCAATGGACCATGTAAAAAGAAATAATGGAAAAGCGTTATTATCATGCACATATTTATCTGATAAATGGTTACCTCAACATTATGATAATTATATCAAATTTGTAATAAGATCAATAAAAAAATAAATAAATAAACTATATAATATGTGTGTTTTTAAATATAAAAATACAATGTTTATTTATTATTTTATTTGTTGTTATTGGTGATAGTATGATATTATTTTTTTTTTTTGTTATTATTTTAAAAATGATTATTAAATTAAATTAGGAGGGGAGACAGGGGAGTAATGATTTTTTTTTAATTGAGGGGAAAAGGAAGATAATGTGATCTGTACAGATAGCACCGATGCACTATCGATTACTATTAATTATTATTATTATTATTGTTATTATGTTATTACTGTTATTATTATTTTTTTGTTGGTTTTTTTCTTATTTTCTATTTTTTTTGTTTGTTTTTTTTTTATATAATAATTAAATTATTGTTGGTTGTTATTATTTGTTGCAGCTGTGTTGTTTGTTTTGTTTGTTATTACTATTACTTTGTTGTTGTTGTTGTTATTATTTTAAAGGATCATACAATCTCCACCTTTAAATTTCTTTATATAACCTTGAACACCTTTTTTATCTTTTTTAGATCTACCTGGTTCTTTTAATGATTTTTTAATTTCTCTAACTACTTCAAAGAAACATTCATCGACGTTTAATCTTTTTTTAGCGGAAGATTCCAAAAAGGGACAACAAAAAGATTTAGCCAATTCTTCACCTTCACCATGAGTAACTTCACGTAAAGTTTCAAGATCACATTTATTACCAACTAATACAATTGGTACTTTATCGTTATCTTTAACTCTAATAATTTGTTCTCTTACTACATTAATTTCTTCAAATGATGTTCTTGATGTTACATCATAAACACATAAGAATCCTTGACCTGTACGCATATATTGATCTCTGTAATGTTTTTGCAATTTCATTAATATGATGATGACAATGATGATATGGTTGTTGTCTCCTATTAATACAAATAAAACATACCTCATAGCACTATAATCATCTTGACCAGCTGTATCTAAAATATCTAAAAGACATGTATCTTCATCGACTTGACATTGTCTACGATATGAATCTTCTATAGTTGGATCATATTCTTCAATAAAATGATTCTATTATAATGATGATTTGATTAATCAATTAGTTATATGTTGTGTTTTTATTTTTGTATGAGTAATGATGATATATTTTTAAAAAACTACATACTTGTATAAATTGGATAGTAAGTGCACTCTTACTGTGAAATTGAAAATATATATATATAACAAACGAAATGTTAGTAAAAATGAATAGATCAAATAATAGATATTTAATGTTGTTTTTTCCTGTTTCCTCTTTTTTCATCATCATCACATCATCACACGATCAAATTCTTTTTAATTTCTTTCTTTCTTTTGATATATATAATCAATACAAACCCTACACCACCACCTCCCATTACAACTAATTTATATTCATTTGAAACTGACATGTTATCTATTTATTTATTTTTCTTTTTATTCTGTGTTTTTTAAATATTTTTATTTATATATATGGATTTTATTGTTAGCAACCCAAAATTATTTTTATGAAAAAAAAAAAAAAAAAAAAATTTTAAAAAAAAAAAAAAATTTATTTTTTGGGTTTTTTAAAAAAAAAATTAAATTATTTTTTTTTTTTTTTTTTTTTTTTTTTTTTTTAATTTAAATTTTTTTTTTATTAATAACAACGTATATTACGTATATTTTTAAAACATTATTAATATTTGCACAGTATTGGTGTAACACATTTCTATATATTAAATTGATAAAATAAAGTAAGTTTATTTTATGATGATTTAAATTAAAATCAGAAAGTGTGTTTCTTAAATTAGATATTTATACACATATATATATTGTGATCAGATTTAAATAAATAATTTCAAACTTTTTGCACACACATAACACTACCACAACACACTCACTCAACACAACAATGTAATTAATTCAAAAATATAAAAATCTTATACCCCCACACATCCACCCAAATAAATTTTATAAAATATAAATCTTAACGCACACTAGATCATTTAAAAACTGTACACATACAAATGTTTTTTTTTTTATTTTTTTTTATTATTTTTTATTATTATACACAATTTTGTATTACCATTTTCAAAGCATAAATTTTCCCCACAAAACATAATTATTAATATTAATTAATTATTATTCTAGTAAATATTTATTATATATCAATAATATTAAACACACAACAAATATAGTATTTTTTTTTAAAAAAAGGTACAAATTAAATCTCAACAAAGATGCAAAATAATCCATTATCAGAATACACATTAATACGCGACCTGAGATCAGGTGGTGAAGGTAAAGCTATATTATATGAAAAAGAAGGAATTAAATATGTTTGTAAACAAAGAACATTTGATACTTTAAACGAAGCAAATCAAGGTTTAAAAGAGGTATGATTGTTTATAATGATGATATCAAATACTGTCCATAAATAGTATTGTTGATATTAATATTATCATTTGTAAAAAATTTGTACAGGCAACAGCATTAGCAAGAGTAGATTCACCAAATACAGTTAGATTTGAAGAAGCAATTATGGAAACTAAAGATAACCAAGTGTTACTTCATATTTTTATGGAATTTTGTCCATTGGGTGATTTATTAGATTTTTTAATTGATGTAACAGAACCAATGAATCATAATCATCAACAACAAAATTCAACAATGGATAGTAGTAGTAATGGTAGTAGTCGTAGTGGTAGTGTAACATTGGGTTCAGAATTATCATCAATGTTAAATTTAGGTAGTGTTAGTGAATATTCAGTTACACTTGGTGATACTTCAAGTGATATTGAAAGTTCAAAAAGTAGATCATCATCCTCTTCTTCAACTTCTTTCGAACATATTGATCCAATAATACATTCACAATCTTCACCAAACTTATTAAAAAATCATCATGATCAATTATCACCAAGACAACAACCAATAGTTATAGGATCAAATAAATCAAATTCAACAACAACATTACAAGCACCACATTCAACATTTTCACCACCATTATCATCATCATTACCAAATAAATCAACAACAAAATGTAGTTTAAGAGAAAGAAAATGTATTATTAAAATGACCAAAGATTTCACAAAAACATTTTTCAAAAAGTCACCTTCATCAACAACAATTGAAAAACAACAACCACAACCACCACAATCACAACAATCAACAAGTCAATTACAATCACATGATAATATATTACATTCAAATGAAATTAAAAGAGGTGAATATTTAATTGAACAAAATCAATTAATTGAATGGTTATTAGATTTAGCGTATGGCGTACAAGCATTACATAAAGCAAATATTTGTCATAGAGATTTAAAGAGTGAAAATATATTTATATCTGCATCAAATAAATTGAAAATTGGTGATTTTGGATTGGCAATAAATATAAATCAACATCTAGGTAAAGTTTTTAGAGAAACTGTTGGAACTTATGCATACTCTTCACCGGAAATTTTAGATTCAAAATCAACATATGACAAGACTACAGATATTTTTTCATTGGGTTGTATATTCTATGAATTGATAACATTGAAATTACTATCATACAATAGAATTTTCATTGGTGAAGACATGTTGAGTGATCGTTTTGATTCAATGTATTTCCTATCAACATTTCCAAGCAAGTATGAAAAATTAGGACCATTAGTATTATCAATGATTGATAAGAATCCAACTTTTAGACCGTCATTAGAAAATATAATTCAACGTATTAAAGGTATGGATACATCATTGTTAAATGAAACACGTGTAATTGTAAAAAGGGAAAACAATGTTAAAGGAATTAAAAAACAATTGGATAAATCACATTTTGAAGAAGCATCATTAGTATTGGCAAATTCGTTGGTACACGATCCAAGATTTTCAACTGCATTTAAACCAAGTGATCCAACATCTGTACCTTGTTTACAACATTTATTCAAATATATACTAAAAGTATTATTTTCAAGTCGTTGTAATATATGGGGTTATTTTGGAATTGATGGTACATTGTTATCAGTGTTTGTTTGGCTAGATGTTGATACTAAAAAACAAATTAAACTATCAGATCGTATTAAAGGTAGTTTATCATTAGCAGGTAAAATTGGTTTAAAACGTGTAACAAAAGTAATTGAATTATTTAGATTTGCAGATAGTTTATTAACATCAGATGTTTACAATTCATCTGGCGGTAAACAACAATATCAACAACAACAGACCACAACACATCAACAACACTGGTTATTAGCATATTGTGCAACAAAGGAAGTCTATAGGGGTAACGGCATAGGTTCATATTTGTGTGAGAACATTTTAAATTGGGCAGATCATAGTCAAGTAGATTGTAGAGCACTCATTTTCAATAAAAATTCATTACAATTCTTTCAAAATCAATCATTTGAAATCAGTCAAGAAATTACAACTGGTCTTCCAAAAGATATAAAAAAAGTATGGTTATTAATACGTAAACCTCAAAATGTTAACTAAATATAAAATATTAGTAATAATAATAAAATCTTGTACATATAAATATAAAATATTCTTTAATTGAGTAGTGATGATGGCACATATTGTGAATCTTATGCAAAAGAATGTAAACTTGCCAATGTATTTGCCAATGAATGTAATTTCTTTACCTGTATATCACCAAATGGAACTTGTAATGAAGTACCTTATATTGCGATGATGGAACTGATTTTATAAATTTATATTTTTGGAATTGTTTATAATCTTTTTACCAACTTTAAATATTTAAACAATATATCAAATAAAAATCTTATGATAATGGTTCATAATTAAGGAAAATTCATTGAATGAACAATTTTGATGAAAATACCATATATAGAAACTAGAGGAGTAATAGTACACATTGGAGTGAAAAATAATATAAAAATACAATTTATATATTATATACATTTTCTTTTTCTTTGAAATTGTGTAAGTAAACTTTATTTAAATTTTATAAAATAACCATATTTATTTATTTAAATTAAATAAAAGAGGCTACCATTTGACATTTATTATATTTAAACTGTATAATATTAAAAATTATAATAATTATGGTATTTAATGTTATTCAATTAAATTTAATTAAATATAGTTATAAACTAAAAAAAAAAAAAAGGATAACAATTTTGATTTCGATTGGACCTGAAATGATGCGCAAATTGAAAAGTACATGATGATTTCGAGAGCTCTCGAGTTAGGAAACCTAAATACGGTCCTAAAAAATTCATGGGCAAAAAAAACATCGCCTAGACATGGGATCGAACCATGGACCTAACGGTTAACAGCCGTTCGCTCTGCCTACTGAGCCATCCAGGCACTCTTGTTTGAGTAATGAATTTCGAGCCTCGTTTTTGAGTCCAACCAGTAGAATCGGACAGCCCTACGGAAATTCATTACCAATGCTGGTTAGCATGGAAACAATTATTTACCAAAAGTGAATTTGCTAAATTGGATATGAGAACAGTTCAACCAAAATTCAAAACAAAACAGAAATTAAAATCAATTTACAGGTTAATAATGGATGTCAAGAACAAGAATTGGAACAAGTATGAACCAAC
>JABXES010016348.1:0-23131 GCA_013375695.1 Dictyostelium brefeldianum | reverse complement strand
TTCCTTAACTAAAAAATATAATAGAATATATGAATTTATAATTATAATATTTATTTGTAAATTTAGTTATATAATTTCATTTTTTATAAATATTTATATTCTTTTTTTTTTATTTGTATAAATGATAACCGTAACCGAAATTTTTTATTTTTTTAAAATTTTCATTTAATTTTGGAAATAGTTTATCAAAAAAGGGCATAAATATCGTCCCGGTCGTTTCAAAATTAAATTAAAAAAAAAAAAAAAAAAAATGGTGCTGTTTTTGAAATTTAAAATTTCATTTTAATTTTACTTTTTATTTTTTTAAATAAATATATACTATTACTTTTTTATACAACAATGTCACACAACTCAAGAATTGAAACTATCAGTCGTCATCTCAGCACAGCTGAACCAATGTTAGAATCAAATCCAACTGGTGCACCAGGTATGTGTGAATAAATAAACAACATATAAAAACATGACAAATATATAAAGTTATTAATGTATATACATATAATTATTATTAAATTTAGTTAAAACAAAATCAGGTGATGATATTGTAATTGTAGCACCATTTAGAACAGCAATTGGTAAAGCAAAGAGAGGAGCATTTAAAGAAACTGCACCAGATAATTTATTAGCACCAGTTATTAAACATATTTTAAAGACAACTAAAGTAGATCCAAAATTAATTGGAGATGTAGTAATGGGATCAGTATTACCAAGATCATCACAAGGAGCAACAGAAATTAGAGTTGCAACATTATTAGCAGGACTTCCAATTGAAGTACCATGTTACACTGTAAACAGACAATGTTCATCAGGTTTACAAGCAATTGCCAATTGTGCAGCAGCAGTAAATATGGGATTATATGAAATTGGTTTAGCAGGTGGTGTTGAATCAATGAGTTTAAATCCAATGGCATGGGATGGTGGTTTCAATGAAGAAGCACAAGAAGATCCAATCATTAGTGGTTGTTATAATACTATGGGTCAAACATCTGAAAATGTTGCAGAACGTTTTGGTATCACTAGAAAAGAACAAGATGAATTCTCTGTAAATTCACATAAAAAAGCAGGTGCAGCACAAAGAGCAGGTAAATTCAAAGAAGAAATTGTTCCAGTTACAATTAAAACTGAAGACGGTAAAGAAGTTGTTGTAGATAAAGATGAAGGTATTCGTGAACAAACCACTATTGCAGATTTAACAAAATTAAAACCAGCATTCAAAGAAGGTGGTACCACAACAGCAGGTAACTCTAGTCAAATGAGTGATGGTGCTGCTGCTTGTTTAGTCATGAAAAGAAGTACTGCACAACGTTTGGGTTTACAAGTTGAATTAACTGTTCGTTCATTTGCTGCAGTTGGTGTTGAACCATCAATTATGGGTGTTGGTCCAGCTGCTGCTATTCCAGCTGCTCTTAAAATGGCTGGTCTCACCACAAATGACATTGATGTTTTCGAAATTAATGAAGCTTTTGCATCACAAGCATACTATAGTTGTAAAAAATTAGGTTTAGATATGAATAAAGTTAATCCAAATGGTTCTGGTATCGCTTTAGGTCATCCATTAGGTGCAACTGGTGCTCGTCTCACAGCTACTTTAGCTTATGAATTAAAAAGACGTCCAGATGCTCGTTATGGTGTTGTTTCAATGTGTATTGGTACCGGTTTAGGTGCTGCTATGGTTTATGAAAAGAACTAAAAAATTAATTTCATTGTCATGTTTGTTGCGGTTGTTGTTTATTCAATTTAAAAACTGAACTGATTTCAACTTTTTTCAAACAACATTTAGATAATTCAAAAAAAATAATAAATAAATAATTAAAAAACTTGTATGTGATAATATTATATAATATATTTGGAAAAGAATGATGATATAGATAATATTGAAACATTTATTAATTTGGAAATAAAAACTTTATAGATTCACTTATTTTATTAAGTCACTTAACATATAATTGAATGAAAAATAGTATTTTTTTTTCATTATTGTTAAAATAATGTCAATAATGTCATTTGAAAATATAGTAACAGAAATAAATATTGGTGAAGTTACAATTGATTTACCATTTAATTTTAAATATGTTCAATTTGATACACCATTTTCAGGAATACCAAAAGTTATAGTTCATTCAAATTCAAATATTATAATTGAAAAATTAACATGTGATGGATTTACAGCATTTTTTGATAATAATTGTCAAAACAAATTTCAATATACTGCTTGTTTTAATAAACAAAAGATATCAAGATTTTTTAATAAGAAAGTTAGAATTCAATCATTTTTTGGAACTTGTGTGGTTTCTGATAAACATAGTACTATATATAGTCAACTTCAAACTGCATTTAACCCACATAGTCAATGGGAGATATTGGCAATAAGTGATTCAAATGGTGAAGTTTATATTCAAAATGTTCTATCTAAAAAATATTTAGCATCTAGAAAAGATGAATTATCCGCCATTTCTCAATCTACAAAAGCAAAAGAGTGCGTTTGGAAACTAACAAAATCAAATAAAGGTAAATACTCTTTATTAAACGTTGAAAGTGGTTTCTATTTGTCTTCAAACAAAAGTGAAGCTCAATTATATTCCAAATTGGTTTTAGATTGGGAAGAGTTTGATATAATTTTAAGTTGAGGTTTATTAATCCAATTTAATATTATTGTTAGAAATAAAATATTGTCATTTGAAAATATAGTTATAGAAATAAATATTGGTGAAAATAATTTTTATAAATTATTGAAACTCTTCTAAACCAAAATATTCATAACCAATCTATATAATTGATACTAATGTTTTTATAAGATAATAGTTCATGTTGAATAATTTATCAACTGTTAGTACTTTATAGTATTATCCATTATGAATTTGTATGTGCAAGAATTATTGGATTCATATATGCAGTAATTAGCTTCTTAAAGAATATATCTAAATGAATTTTAGTATCAAAAAAATTTGTACTTTATAACCATTCATAATGTTCTTGTTGATCAATTTTATTTGGATTTTCAATTGCTTCCCATGGACAATTAACAATTGGTTTAATATATTTCTTATCTTTGATTTCTGGATTATTTATGTTTCATTTATAAAATATTTCTTTTGTTGCATTTATACCTCCAATTTATATTAGTTTTACAACTAGCGAATATAACCTTACATACATTTAATTTACAACCTTTTGTGTTTGAGATCTACAAAAACTGCAAATTTTTTTTTATTTATTTTATATATTTGATATATTTTAAAATAAAATTTGAATTTAAATTATTTGTTAAATTACTATTTTTAGGTGAAATATAAATTGATGTTAATGAAATTGGTAAATCAGCATCATTAATAGGTAACTCTTGATTATAATTTGGATTTTTGATATATAATCTGGTTAAATTTGATGGTAGTGTTGACGAAATAATTTGCTTGTTAAATGATTTACCAAATGACAAAAATGTTATACTTGATGGTAGTTGATTAATTTGTAAATCTTGATTAAAATGTTCAAACTTTAATTTTGAGAGTGCTGTTGTATTTGAGAATATTTCATTATTTAATGGTTTATCAAATTTACCAAATTCTAATTCTGTTAATGATGGAGGGAATATAGTTGATGGAGGGTGTAAAACTTGATTAAAGTTGAATAAATGTAATGATTTTAAGTTTACTAAACCATTGAAATAACTATCTGGAACCGCATGATCGAAATCATCGATTTTTAATGTAACTACTGATTTTGGAAACATGTTTGGAACAAGTTCTTGATCAAATCCTTTCAAGTTAATGTATGTTAAATTTGATGGTAATACATTTGACCCAATACCATCAATAAATGAATTAAGTGTTAATGAAGTCAATGATTTTGGTAATGAATTTCCCATGATTGCATGTTCAAATCCAAAAAATGATAGTTCTTTTAAACTTGGTGGCAAGATATCAAAACTTTTTATCACCTTTTCTAAATGTAATATTGTAATTGAATTTGGTAATGATTTTGGAACAATTTCACTATCAAAGTATGCCCCCTTTTCAAATTTCAATGTATTTACATTCCTTGGGATAAATCCATTTTTTATAGGTTGATTAAAAAAATAATCAAATTCTAAACTGGTGGTTGATTCTGGAATTGTATTTTTTGATAATTTAATTTCATTCTTTTTTGAATCAAATTTGTAATTTAAATTTACAACGTTAACTGGTATAGCATCATTTGAAATTGCACCTTTATATCTATCATGTAATGATAAATAAACTAATGAATCTGGTAAATGACCTTTGTTTATAGGTTGTTGGAACTTTATTGCAAAAAGTAATTCTTTGATATTTTCAGGTATCCAATTACCATCTAATGATTGATTAAATGATATACCAAAGTGAATACTTGTAACTGAATTTGGGATCATTCCTTTAACCATTTTGTGATTTAAATAATCTGGTAACTCTAAATGTTTTAATCCATCTGGTAATAACCCAATTTCTAAATCATCTGTTTCATCTAAACTTGAACTATCATCAAAACAAATTGATTGCAAATAACTTTTATATTTATATTTTCCCAATTCTGAAAATGATTTGAATGTGAATTTCTCTTGATGAATATTAAATAATCTAATTTGATTAAATATTTCATTCTTTATTACAACATTTCTCCATACTTTGAAAAATGATGAAATAATGTCACCGCTACAAACCAATTGATTTGATAAATTGTTTAATTTATTATTATTTTCAATTATTATTAACATTGAACAATCAAATTTAGTTATTTTATCTTGTTTATAATTATGGTGATTAATTATTGTGGTGGTGGTTGCATTTTTTTGTAATAATTTAATATTATCAGTTAATATTTGAAATTGTTCATTTTTATCATTATTACAATATTCGATTAAGTTATTTATCGAAATGAATATTCCTTTAATGGATAATATTAAAACATAATCTATCAAAGATGAATTTGATGATGACGCATTACTATTATTTAACCAATCGTAAACTAAACTATTCATATGAGTGTGTAATGTTAACTGAAAAAAAAAAAAAAAAACATTTTATTTGAAATTTTAAAATTTTAAAATGCATATGGTATCTAAATTAAGAGAAATTTACAAGATTCTAATTTATTTTTGAGATTTATTTGGAGAGCTATTATTAGCTTTAATGACATCAATACCACCGCCAACTGAAAATTCTTCACCATTTTGCTGGTAAACAAATTCAACACCAAATAAAAGACCAGTATCAAATTTACGAAAAGTTTCTAATGTTCGTAATGGTTCATTATCTTGGTGTTCATTGAGTATACCTTTCTCTTGGTTGACAGTAGTTAATTTACAACGTGAGCAACCAGGTGACACTTTTTTTAAAAGTAAACCAGAAACACGAATTTGTTCCCATTTATCTTCATCAAATGGTTGCATGTGTAAATCATTGGTGCCACAAACTAAAATATTTGGTCTAAAATTTTCCCATGTTAGTGGTTCTCTTTCTGGTTCACCATTTGATTTACGAGTTTGTGAGATACGGTTATTTAAATCAATGATACTTGATTCTGATAAAATATTAACTTGTGCAGAATCACTCAATGAAACTTGATATAATTCATTTTTATTTTCACCTTGATCACCTGCTAAATAATCAGTATCAACTTTTCTAGTGTATGTTTCGCCAGGTGCCATTGTTACTAATCTAACATTTTCTAAACCTAAAAACTTTGATAACCAAATACTTGATTCTTCACCACAATCTACTACATTTACATTGTCTTTCCAAATTCCAGTATTAAATATTTCGTTTCTTTCAGGATCGTTTATTAAAACACGAATTTCACTTTCTTCACCACCTGTTGCATTTAAAATTAACCATTTACCATCTTTTGAAATACCTGGTTGAATTAATGCCATCTTTGGTGCTTTTCTTTGGGTCATAAATCTACCATTATTAATTAACATAAATCTTCTATCATTTTCTAATCCAAATTTATCTAATTTGCATTTATTAACTTCAATACCTTTACATGATTTAACTGATAGAAAATAAATTAATATATGAATGTTATATGTGTATATATAATACATACTTGGATATATAATAATTTTCTTTATTCTAACTGGGTGATCTCTTGATGAACTATCATTTAAAGTATTATCATTATTGTCTTGTTTATAATTGTTTTTATAAATTGCATATGCATTAAATGTTAAAATACCAGCGAAAACAAATAATTTAATATTTGATTGAACCCAATCAAAAAATTGTGACATCATTTAATAAAAAAAATTAATTTTTTCGTTTTTTGATGTTTTTACAATTTTTTTTCATTTTTATTTTTTTTTGGATAGCGAGCCAAATCAAGTTTTAAAACAAATTTGAATGATCAATGGATAATTTAATATAAATATAAATGGTTGATAAATATTAATAATGAAATAATGGGTGATAAATTTGGGATAGATATTATTATAAAAAATAAAAATAAAAGTTGGTTGATAAGCTTATCAATCCATTTTTTTTTTTTTCAAAAAATATCTTGTTTGTGAAATATAAATAATCACTCGCACAAATAATGTCATCACATAGTATTAGAGTATATGATACAAAATGTAATATTCATGTTACAGAAGAAATAGTTTGTATATGTGTTCAATGTAGTAATAAACCAATATGTTTTGACTGTTTTTCATTGGGTGGATTACACAGTGGTCACATATTAGAAAAGATAAAACATAATGATAAATTCATTAAACCTTTAATTGAAAGTTTTAAATCAACTATAGCACCAACACTAAATGACAATTTAAATCAAAATAACGCTAAAATTGATTTATCAAATGGAACTTTAAAAGAAATTGAAAATGAACATCAATCACAAACAGATACACTAAAATCAACCTTTGCGGCATTACATGACCATTTGACAGTAATTGAAAATAATTTAAATGGTCAATTGGAATCCTATTTAAAAGAGAATAAAGAAACCAATAAACTTCAAATTTCAAATATTCAAATTAGAAATAAATCAATCAATGATATTTTAAATACAATTAATGGTAGTGAAGACTTTTCTGAAAATTCAATTCAAGCTGAACAATTCAATATTGAAATGTTAAAGTTTTCACAACAATATAAAGATACATTATCATATGATCAAACACCAGTAAATCAAATTTTCAAAAAACCAACACTATACAAAGATAACACCAAATTCAACACAATAATAGATTCTGTTAATTCACTGTTCACAATAACAGAGTGTGCAACATCCCAACTAATAACCAATATTATCAATCTTGGTATACAATCAACTCATACAAATTCTATTCAAGAGCCAACAATAACAACAATAACAACACCAAGTGTAACCTCTACAGGTAATGTTGGAACAGGTGTATCTATTTTAAAATCTAAAGAAATAAAATGTAAGTAATGATAAATATATACACTATACTACACAATGAAAGTACTAATAATTAATGGTTTAATTACCAATATATAGGGGGAGCAATGAAAGTAAAAGTTTATCGTGAAGGAACTTATACAATTCCAGAAACAGATCAATATATTGCATTAGATCAAATTGAACCATTGGAATATCCAGATGATTTAACAAGAATATTCTTATTGGATGGGTTTAATTATTCACTTATATCAATATCAATGCCTAGAAAGGTTTACTTTTTATATTTGTTTAATGTTAAAACACCAATTGTAGCAGGATCATTACCTAAACATATTACACATTTAACATTTTGTGATGGATATAGTCAATCTATAACTAATGGATCTATACCACCACATGTCACTCATGTTTATTTTGGTGATATCGTTAAACCACTATCTGCAAATTCTATACCAAACACTGTAAAAGCTATATTCATCACTGAATCTTTCAAACATTCTTTACAAGGTGTAACATCTATTAAACCAACTTATTATGTCAATAATGGCCATTATGAATATTTATATCCAAATTAAACCAATAAAGAGTGTACTATAACCTTTTCTAAAATTATTATGCTACACCATAATTATTTATTTATTTAAAAATTACCATTAATACAAATGGTAAATAAAAAAAAATAGTTTCCTAAAATATTAAATGATTAAATGGAGCTATTTAATGAGGGATTTATAAACAATTTGATTAAGCCCAAAGTAAAACAAATGAATTTAATAACAGACATCTGTATATTTTTTTCTCAATTTTTTAATTTTTTTTTTAAATTTTTTTGAAGTTTTGACAAAAACAAAATATGACAACAAAAGATATAATACCAGATTATTTAATATATAATATAATTACACCAATATTAGATCATTTATTACTATCAAATAAAGATTATAATAGTGACAACAGATTTAAATATTTAATAACTTTATTAAATGATTTCACAAAGAATGAAATAATTAAATTATCACTTGTATCAAAAAATTGGTTTAATAAAATTACAACATCAATATCAAATAATTTGACAAATGATTATAATTTACATAGATGGATGAATAAAGAATGTATTGACCATATCACTTTTTCAGATTATTGTGATACATTTGATAGTGGTGGTATGAAAACAGTGCATATTAAAGTATTGAAAATAAACACACCATTTTCAATAATAAAGATTGACCCAAGAATAATAAACAACTACTTTAAATCTAAATGTCAAATTATTGATGACAATTACCAATTTCAACTTGAAGATGGAGATCATTTAAAATCACATGAAAAAACAATTTTCAACATAGATACAACTCAGTTATTAAAAAACGAAATGTCACCAGAATTATCAGATATATTATCAGGTCTAAATGTAAACTCATCAACAACAACCGATAATTGTAATTTAGAATTTAATTTATTAAATATGAAATTAGAATCTATTAATCATATTGATAAAATTATTGGATTGGTTACAAATAATAATAAAAGAAACAATTTTATTGTAAACTCTATAATTATTGATGGGTCTGGTATAATTGACAATGATATTTTCAAATATATAGTTGGAAATTTAAAACCAAATAAAATTAAAATTAGTCCAAATGGTTATGATCAAGATTTAAAATATCATTTTAATTATTCATGGTTATTCAACACATGTAGTAATTTGGAATCAGTTATTATTAAAAAAGATGATCATTTAGAACCAAGTTGTTTTTCAGAGTTACCTTTAATTTCAACAAACTTAAAATCATTATCATTTTCATTTTTATTTCATGATATGATAAAAATAATTAGACAAGATAATATTGAATATAATGAATGTTATTCAGAAATAGAATCATTTAATAATCCAGAATCAATTGAACAACAATTTCAAATTATGATTCAACAATTATCAAATAATAAAACAATCAAGAAATTAAAAGTTTCAAATTTTTGTGAACTTGGGAAATCATGTACTACACTATTGAATAAACCATGTACATTACATCCAATTAGTACAATTAATCCAACATATTGTACATTGGGTGTATACTGCTATACAAAAAGGAAAGAAAATCAAATCAAATTGGATCAACATGCCAAAACAATTATCAATCAAGGTTTTAGTTCAATTTTTAAAACCAATTCAACCATTGAATGGTTTAAAATTTCAAATTTAGAATTAATTGATGAATCCTTTTTCTCTGGTTTAATTAAAAATTCAACAATTAAAACATTGGTTATAAAATCAACTTATTGTGAAAACCCAAACAAAGTATTTGACTATTTAGTATCTGATGTATTAACTGTAAACAAATCAATTAAACATTTAGTTATACGTCATGATATTGTATCAAATGTATTCAAACTTTTATTAAAACACCAAAATGAAATTTCATTATATTCAATAAATCTAATTACAACATTTAATAATATCAATGATTTAATAAAGTTAATTGAATCATCGTCAACTTCAATCATTGAATTTAATATAACATTTCGTAATACAGATGATGATGAAGACAGCACCCTCTCTCGTGATGATTTCTCAAAATTATTAAACAAAAATACAAACAATAAAATAATAAACATTTTTTAAACTACCATTGGTGGTAACATGTTAAAATCAAATCAAACAAAAGATTATAATTTTATAATTAATATTATTGTTTTTTTTATTTTATTTTATTTTTTAAAATTGTGAATTTGAAATATATACAATATAGATAGGAGAATTGATTGTGGAATTAAATTTAATCAAATAAATTTTCATTTTCAGGTTGATTTTCATTATCATCAGAATTTGAAGCATTTGCAAGTTGAGTCCAATTTTGGAAATGAGCAGGTCTATGAGATTCATCGTAAAAGTTTTTAGGATAATCTAATTTCAAACCATAAGTCATATTTGGAGAATGTTTAACACCCATGAAATTATAATTCCAAGAACCACGATCCGGTACCATGTAGAAACCAAGGAAACGATCGGAAAGTAACATTTGAACTTTTTCATAAAATTGTGGTTGATAACCTTGGTAGTTGAGAGAGTCTTTATTGTTTTTTCCCCATTCAAAACCAGATGGAGTTAAATGATAAGCAGTCAATGTACATGGCCAAGCAACAGAAACCGATATGATAACTGTTTTTTCACCGTCCCAACTTTTATTATCAGACATAATTTTAGAATGAGTGATTACATCTTGTGGTGATAATTGTGGTAATTCAGTTGGTTGAGTATGAATCCAACCTAATGGTTCTAAATCTTTAAGATATTCATGTTCTGGTAATTGATTTGGTACTGTAACATGAACTGGTGTACCCCATTGTGGCGGCATAACAATGCAACGAATTTCTTTAACTTGTGGATTATCTGGTGGTGATATACCATATGCATAACCCATAATTTGAGTTCTAAGATCTGCAATGGTAATGAATTTCTTTAGTATATTCTTTGGGAATACATAAGTGAAACCAGTTTCTTTAGCCATATCTGAATTTACATAAATTTGATTTGTACGTAAATGAAGATTTGTTGATGAAATTGCACGTACACGCCAATCTGTTTTCGATGAGAATACTTTTTGTTCATGTGGTGATGTTGCAGTTGAAATGATTTCTTCACCATGAATATTGGTTGAACGAACTGTTACCGCAGTGAGATGAGAGGCTTCAGTTTTTTGTTTTTCAATTTCAGCAATTTGATCTTCACGTTGTTGAGATGGTGCAGAAATTTCCATACCTAAAATGATATCACGAATTTCCGATTGTGTGAGAGATGCAACATTAACATTATTTCTTTTACCAAAATCAGCAAGGATTAAATCTTTAAGTGAACCTTCAACAGTTAACCATTCTTGTTCATTCAATGTTGGCCAAATATGATGAGGTTGAGTGATTACATTTTTATTTGGTTTCAAAATGATTTTAGTACGTTCCAAGTTGACATGAAGTGCACGTAAAATGAGAATTAAACGAAGGAAAGCAGTGTATGAATGAATAGTTGATAACCAATCATCGTAAATATTGAATAATACCATTTTTGGTTCAGTTGCTTTAAGGATTAAATCACCAAATTTCTCAACTTTCAAACAAGCTTGGAATGGTAATTGTAATTCAGAACCTTGAATAACGATATTTGGGAAATCTAATAAATGAACTTCCAATGGATCCATCATACCTTTACGTGTTGCAATAATTTGTTTTGGTTGTTCTTCAACTGGAAGTGAACGAATAAGTGCAGCAACTTCTTCAGCAGTTTTCCATTTTGCCAATTGACCAAGACGTTTTTGACCTAACCATACATCAGTGTGAATAATTTTAAGGAACAATTGGCCAGTACGTGGATTGAAAATAAAGATTGCACCATTAATTGGTTTAGTTGTTAAATTACCTTCAAATGTTTTATGAATGGTAACACGATAAACATTTGAATCGTCAACAAACCACATGATTTTATTTGAAAATAATTCACCAAAATTTTGGCTTGACAAGTATGGTTCAGTTGGTTCTGATGAATACAATTGTAAACCTTTACGAATACGTTCACGTAATACATAGAGAGCAGGATTTGATTTCAATATTTTTGCCATAGCTTTTTGAACCAATGGTTTAACACCAAGGAACCAATTACCAAATGATGAATAAATATTATATGCTAAATCTAAACCAATTAAACAACCAGTTGGTGATGGATACAATGACATACTATCAGTAGTGTAATCAAGGAATTTAGCACGACTGTATCTTTCAATATCATGTGAATCGAAATCACCCCATTTCAATTGAACGTCTAACCAATATTGAGTTGTAGTATTATCATAGGTGTCACGATTATCATTGAGCAATGATGGACGACAAACTTGCCATTTATGAGTTGCACGTAATAAAATATCAGCACATGATGAATTCATTTTATAAGATTTACGTGGATGAATTGCCTCTTTGTTTACAACTGAAATTTCAAGATTATCCAATTCTTGATCGAAAACTTGACATAAATCCATTACCAATGATTCATGAATTTTTTGCCAAAGATGAGCACGGAAAATTTGAATGAGTGAAATTTTAAGAGTTGGAATTTTACCATGCATGAAAATACCAGTTAAATCCAATTGAACTTGGAAACCAACGTAAACATTTTTACGATTGATAGTTGGTGACCACCAAAGTGTAAAACGACGATTTGGAATTTGATTTAAACCAGAACGTTGAGCATGAGTCAACTTTTTATATTTCATACTTTCTTCGAAACCAGATGCTTTCTCCCAAAATAGACCTTCCCAAGTTGGAAAATAAGTACCTTTAAACAGAGTATGTTCAAGAATACCTTCAACACCACCCAATGCTTGAATGATATCAGTACGATAATTATTTAAATTCCAAAGTTTACCATCATGACGTTGATTTGTCCACCAAAATGGATTGTTTTTGAGTACTTGATATTGTTTCCAATCTGTACGAACTCTCCAACCTTTATCATATGCCAATGTATGACGTGATTTTTGGAATAGTGTATTAATACGTGGTATACCTCTATCCCAAGAATCTTCAAGATCTTCAAGTGTTAAATTTTTATTTTGTGATTTTGCTTCATCATACTTTATAGCATATTCAGCCCAAACACGTTGTGAATCTTTAATTTCTTGTTCCCATGGTTGAATGTAACGATAAAGATTTGGAATTAATTGATCTTCATCATGACTCATACCACTTGTGAAATGAGTTATACCAGTATCTGTTTGTTTTGAATATTTGAGATCAGATTGTGGAATCAATACATGACCCATACTTAACATACCAAGACCACCCAATTCTTTTGGTGTATAAAATACAACTGGTGGAAAACGATTTGGCATTTTTGAATTTAATCCAATTTTAACACGAGTTTGAATTTTATTTTCACAACGAACCAATATATCCAATATTTCACGAGTTGTAACAACTGCTTCACGATAATATGTCATGAGACCAATCAACGCTGTATTCCATTTATTAACAATTTTTGTGAATGTTGTTGAACCACTTGCCATAAGGATCATACGAATACGATTTTCAAAACGTTCTTGTGAATCTTGATCAACACGAAGGAATGCTTGAGCAGTACGTTCTTTTGTATTAACATTTTGTAATGACCAAACTGCATCTTTTGGAGCCAATTGATCCAATGGAGTACGACATTTTGGAAGTATACGAATATCAAATCCAACCATATTCATTAATAAATTTGGATTATCTTTACTGTAAACAGATACAAATGAATCTTCCCAATCAATTGTAGTCAATGAACGTGGTAATCTATTTTTAATTTGCCAAAATACAGCACGACCTAAATTTACATCATGTTTCATTAAACGCATACGACAATCACGTGGCCAACATTTTTTATTATTATAACCAACTACATTTTCATTGTTTGGATCTGGATGTTCAGACATATACTTTTGAATGAGATCACGTGCTTCTTCATTTGTGAATTTATAAAGTACATGAATACGATCAACATAACGTGAATATAAACGAATTGGATGTGCAACTTCTGTTGAGACAGATGGAAATGTTAAAAATGAATTTGGCAAATTTGGTGGTCCTGCAATCTCTGATGCTCTTGGTAAACCCAACACAAGTAAATCCAATACCAATCCATAAAATTGAAATATAAATGATGCAAATTGTAAACCTCTAATCAAACCATATGAATTTGTATGATTCATATCTTTGTAATTAATGACAACATTATTTTTACCAGACATGTAATCTGCAATATTTTGATCAACAATTAAACGAAGGAGACGATTCATCAACGTGAGATCCATCTTTTCATAAACTTTACTAAATTGAGTTTCCAACAATACAACACATTCACCTTTTGAAGTTTCCCAAATACCATCTAAATTATTTATACCTTGACACCATTTATGAATTAATACTGGTGGTGGTTCATTATCAGATGGTTTAACCCAATTTGGAAACAGTTGACGTTTATCTGCTTCATACCATAAATATTGATCCAAGTAAGCATCAGTGATCTTTTCAAATGGATCAACATCATAAATTGGTACCAAGTGAGTATACATATCCATAAATTCAATACCAACTTCTTTGAATGTACGTTGAGTAAGTAAATGTCTTTTAATACGTGCAAGTGCATCATGTGGATTATCATATGCTTGTTCAACCAATGACAATTCTTCACGTTGTGATTGATTTAAACGTGATTTAACAGAGTATGCCTCCTTTAAACGTTCCAATGCCAATGTCAATATTTTAATATCATGTTTGTATGATGTTTGAGGGAATGGAATTGCAGAGAATCTACGTTTTTCCAACCAATGAACAGTTGTTGTATAAATTGCAACAGCTTCTTCTGCACTAACATATGGACCATCTTTCAAATAATTATGTTGACGTTCTTGTTCAGCTTTTAACCATAAACGAGTTAGACGACCTAAATTCTTTTTACTTGCAGTTTTATCGATTGTAGCACCACGTTTAATACGTTCACGATTGTAATGAGCTACATTTGTCCACCAATCAGCTTTTGATTTTACATAACGTAATATCATATTTTCAATTGGAATTGGCAATCCTGGTACTTTCCATGGGATATTTGATTTCCAACATCTCCATGCTTCAGATAAATGTTGAAGTATAATACGTGATTTATTTGCTTTGATACCTTCTGGCATCATATCTAAAATATCGTGCATAACAGCAGCACGTAATTCATAATCAAAATGTGATTCAACACGTTGTTTCGTTACTGTTTTAGCCATACCTTTAGTTTGACGACCTTCAAATTGTCTTGCCAATAAATTACCCAACCATCTCTCCAACAATGGAACGATACCACGAAGGAAGAATAACCAAACTCTCCACATTGGTGCCCAAAAACCACAACCTGGACCTTTACCAACAGCACCAGTATTAAAACGATAGTATATAAGATGTTTTAAATCTTTACACATACGAATTTGTCTCATTAAACGATACTTATATTTATACATACCAGTTAACAATCCTAAATGACTGAATAAATATTGAATTGCATCTGCTAATTGAAATGAATCTGCATCACCCAATCTAAATTTAACGTGAACATCCACTACCAATTTTGTCAATCTAAGAATCTCCCTACACAAATGGAATGCATTACCAAATCTTGATTTCTTTCTTTCTTTGGTTGTCAATGTTTTAATTGGTTTCAAATAGAAATTGTAATCCAAATGAAGATAATTTAAATTCTTTCTGTGAATTAATAAATTCAACATATTGTAACCTTGACGACATACTTGTAAACCTGCTTCAACCCAATCGATTTCTGTTGATTCAAAGAATTTAGTTGCTTTGAGTGATTTAAATAAATTCTTTTTACTTTGTGCTTTTGGACGACGATGATGTAATTTATTCAATACATGACATTTCAATAACTTTTGATATGAAACTCTAACTTTAACTGGATGTTCACTTGGACAATGTTCACGATACCATGATTTAACCAATGGTATATCTTCTGCACGTCTTGTTTTACCTGAACGTAATGAAAATGGTCTTGGTGCCCAATACAATTGAATTGCTGA
Organism: Dictyostelium brefeldianum; assembly: GCA_013375695.1. Classification (NCBI taxonomy): domain Eukaryota; phylum Evosea; class Eumycetozoa; order Dictyosteliales; family Dictyosteliaceae; genus Dictyostelium; species Dictyostelium brefeldianum. The sequence goes on along the minus strand of JABXES010016348.1, from coordinate 7,151 downwards.
TGCTGTCATTTCATATTCAACTTCTGCTGATTGTTCCAATATTGATTCAACCTCTTCTGGTAATTCAAATTCATCTTCTTCTGTACCAATATATGAATATTCATCTGATACTTGTGATTGTTGTTGTGATTGATGTTGTTTATTTGTTTTATAAGATGGAATTGGGTTTAATGCTGGTCCAAAATAAAAACCAGGTAAATCTGGTGAATCATTTTTAATGAAACAATTATTTGGTGAATGATATGATGGAGTTTTAACTGATCTTGGTCTACTATTGTATAGATATGGAAATGCAATTTTATATTCTGTTCTAATCTTGTTTCTTATGATAACTTTATTTATATCATTAAATTCATTCCAATCTTCATCATCATCATCTACATCTCTATATAATGGTTCAAATTTTGGTCCACCAGGAATTGCCATGTTTAATGCTTTACTTGTTAAAAAACTATTATCATCAAATAAATAAAAATAATTGCTATCTGTTAAATCACTCAATAATGGTGATGCTAATCTAAATAATGTTGACATAATTGGTAAATTTAATCTCCATTTTCTAAAAAAAATTATAATTGTGTGATTAGTATTACTATTTTTGGTATATAATGTATGTGGTGATATTATGTTGTATTTGTTACTTACTTATAACTTGTACCATTAACATATTTTGTATTTACTAATGGTTTACTATCATATAACCAATCAATTACTGAAGAGTCATCTTGTTCATCTAACTCCATTTGAATCGGATCTTCAACCTCATTGTCAAGGATATTATCAGAATAATCTAATGGTGGTTCTTCATCGTCAAACAATGGAAATTTCATACGACGAAAATGAGTACGATCTCTTTTTTCTCTTCTCATTGTTACCCACATTGTTGACCATTGTGCAACGTAAACTGGTTCAATTACCAATGGAATTTCATTTACAAATGTAATTGCACCAGAAAGATGATATAAAACTTTAACGTATTTAACTTGTTCCCATGGCATTGGTATATTTTCTAATAATTTTAAAATTGCATGTGGCATATATTTCAATGCTCCCAAATATACACGTTTATCATCTTTAAATTTTCTGTTTGACATATCACCATGATCTTTGATAATCTTACGCAAATGTTCTGGTGGCATATCTTGTTTTTTAATTTCTACTACTCCAAACTTTCTTTTTTCACTATATTTTTTATTATTTAATTGTATCCATTTTTTTGCTTTAATATATTGAATCAAATATTAGTATCAACACAATACGCGCGACATATTATTATGTTAGATATTGGAAAATTAATAATTACCTTTATCTTCAAAATTTTGTGTGGATCCATTGCTATTTTTAGATTCATCCATTTAATTTATATATAAATAAAGTGTTGAATATTTTTGTTGAAATATTCATACACAAAATAAAAATAAATAAATGATTGTTTTGATGATCTTGTTTGAAAAAATGAAAAAAAATGAAAAAAAAAATAAAAAAAAAAAAAAATTTTAAGACCGTTGTTTGAAGAAATTTGTTCACACAAATATTTAATTTATTTCTCGTTTTTTATGTTTTGTATTTGTTTAAATTTCAAAAACAAGTTTATTTTTATTATTAAACTTATTGGTAATATAAAATCTGAATTGTTTTTTTTTGGTATGTTTTGTTGCCTTTAATAATTCTGAGGATAAATGTCAAATGATAAATAACTAGTTAGAGTTAGATTTTAAAAAACGAATTGGTAAAATATGGTATCTTTGTTTTCTATATCATTGTTTGAATAATTGTATAAAGAATCTTTTTGTACTTTATGTTTCAAATTTGTTTTTTTTTTTTAGAAGTACCAACAATACTATATTGAATCTTTTTTAATTTCTTTGAAAGTGGCTGACACTACCATTTAATTTGGTAATCTCTTGTTAATCCCAAAGAAACATTGTATGAATAATGGCATTTGGGTGATTGATAAGATGTAAATTGTCAAAAATAATTTTATCTTTTTTTTATTACAAAATGACTATTTTTACGAAAAATTTAGACGACAAAACTTTATTTTTGGTCCCATAATTTTAAAAAATAAACATATTAGCTTTGAAAGTGACTGGCACAACCATTCAATTTGGTAATCTCTTGTTAATCCCAAAGAAACATTGTACGACTAATGGCATTTTGTCAATGCTAATTATCTTTTCACGAGAGTAAACAAAATAGAGACTTTTTGCTATACTTAGCTTCGCGATAAAATGTTGAAGATTAAGTGCGTAAGCTCGCTGACACCTTTTTAATTTAAATTTAATGTAAAAAAAAATAAATGTATATAAATTTCATTTTTTAATGAAAAAATAAAATTCAATAACTAAATTTTATATTTTTGTAGTTCTAGTCTATTTTATAAAACGATAATTTTTATTTTTTTTAAATTTAAATTGGTTTATTTATTTTCTTTATTATTATAATAATAAAACACAAATCAATCACACAAAACTGTCAACGGTTATTTTTTTTAGTGCAAACTTTTAAAAAATATCTAAAATTTTTTTTTTTAAAATTTATTTTAAGACCATGGAAATCAATTTTTATTTTCAGACTCATTTTTATTTTTGTAATTAAAAGAGTAATATTATAACATGGATAATAGAGGTATGGTATAATATAAAAAAAAATAAACAAATATATAATATCAAAATTGTTAAACTATTGGATATTAATATGTATTGTTTGTTTACATAGGTTTAACATTGTTCATTATTGAAGCAAAAGATATCATTGCTGCAGATGCAGGCAAATCATCAGATCCATTTTTAAAATTAAAGTATGCTGGAAATACATTTAAAACTGAAACTAAAAAATCAACTTTAGCTCCAGTTTGGAACCACACAGTAGAACTGTAAGTAATTTTAGTTCAATACATTTACACATTGTCACAATAATATTATGTTGATTGGCAAATACTAATTATTATAATTTCCAACTATTTATTTACTATAGTGGTACAATTAATGAACATTCAGTATTTGGAATTGAATTATTTGACCATGATAGATTTTCAAGTGAAAGTTTAGGTAAAGCTGATGTACCAGTTGCAATTCTTAGAGATGCAGCAATTCAAAATCAAACTGATAAATGGATTCCATTGGATAAAAAAGGTTATGTTAGAATTGGTTTTAAATTTAATCCACCTTATCCAATTCAACAACAACAACCACAATATGGTCAACAACCACCAATGCAACCACAATATGGTCAACAACCACAATATCCACAAGCAGGATTTCCACAACAACCAAATCAACCAGGACTCCCACCACAACAAATGCAACCACAAGCAGGATTTCCACAACAACCAAATCAACCGCAATATCCACAAGCAGGATTTCCACAACAACCAATTCAACCAGGATTTCCTCAACAACCAATGCAACCAGGATTCCCACAACAACCACAACCACAATATATTGATCCAAATCAACAATATCAAATTCAACAACAAAATTTACTATCAGCACAAGGATATTTACCACCACCAGTTTACTATGAACCAATTTACTTGCGTACCAATCCAGCAAAATTGGAAGCACAATTCATTTTACCAGGTGAAATGTATACCAATAAAATCTATGTTACTGGGGAACCAGTTAAAGCATCATTGGTATTGTTTGTTAATCAACCAATTACTGTTCGTTCATTATTTGTAACATTAAAAGGAAAAGTATCATTCAAAGGAAAGAAACATCGTGAACTTATTCAAGATTATCGTAACCTTCTTCAAACAGTTGCCAATGTAATTCCATCATTAAACCAAAAGGTCATTTTAGGAATTGGTAAACACATTTATCCATTTGAATTCTTTATTCCAAAAACTTGTAATTCAACAATCAACGTTGCAAACTATAAAGTTGAATATTCATTAATTTTCAATGCAGACATTGTCAATATACCAGATATTGAAGTAATTAAACCAATTGATGTTGTTAATCTTGAAGATACTTCATTACGTCAAGCAGTTTCACCAATTTTCGAACGTACCTCTAAATCACCAATTACCGGTGGTACAATTGATATCTCCATTTCATGTCCAAAGAATTCATTTTATCCAGGTGAAGATTTAGAATTGGAAGTACGTATTAACAATAGTAGTAAAAAGAAGATCAAGAAAATTGAATTTGATTTCCAACGTACCATTTCACTTGACAATGATAAAGGTTTACCAGCATCAATTCTCAAAGTTTCAAAATCATTCTTTCCAAAAATTAAACAAAATGATGCAACTACTCAAATCGTTGTAATTGAAACACCACAATCACTATTAAATTCATTATATCAATCTGGTATGATCAAAATTTCATACACTGTCAAAGCAGTTTTAGACGTTAAACAATGTGCTGATCTCTATCTCCAATTCCCAGTTAATGTTGTACTACCAGATCCAAAGAGAATCATTTTACCAAATCCATTAGACGAAGTTTCAAAAATTCCAAGATACTTATTTGATTGGACACCAAGAAATTTACAATCATTCTTTTTATTCCGTTTAAATTGTCCAGAAGTAACAAACAATCCAGATTTCTATCAATATTGTTTATCAGGTTTAGAATTACTCTCAATTTCCGATCAAGTATTATTGGAAAATGTTTTAAGAGGTGTACCACCAACACGTCTTTCAGAAATTCATAAAGCAATTAGAGATGAAATCGATAGAATCTTAATTGTTAGACACTTGTTAAAAGACAATCAATTACCACATTTAATTTCCAAATTTGAACAACAACTTGTTACAGCTGATGTTCTTGGTAATCTTACTCAATTGGATTTATCTCGTTTATCTGGTGAATCAATTGGTGATCGTATTCGTTTAGAAAAAGCATTTGAATCATTTAGAGAACCAAAATCAACTACTCCAAGTGTTGTAGTTGTTACACCAACCACTGTAATTAAAGAAACTGTTGTTTCTTCACCAGCTCAACCTTTAGCAATTCAATAAACAAATAATAACAAATAATAAAAATTAATATCAATGTATTTTAAAAATAACAAAACAAATTGAATATCATACAACACATATACGAACAAAATATTTAAAAGATTATGATATATTTAATATTTATTCGTTTTGCGAATTTTCGTTTGGTGTTGCTAATTTTCTTTGTTTTATAACATTATTATTTTCTTTGTCGACTATTGTATCATTGTTGTTAACTTCATCAAAATCATCAACTTCATCACTTCCACTACTACTGCTGCTATTTGTATTATTATTGCTATTGTTGATATTATTTAATTGTTCTTCAAACTTCTTTTTAAAACGAGATGCAAATATCTTTTGTTTATGTTCAGCAAATCTTGAACCTGGTTTAAAATATTTCAAATAACCATCCCATGGTACGTTAATGATACCTGCTTTTTTTGCAATCATAGCTTTAACACGATTTGCAAATTGAGTTGGTGTCTCACCTTCTCTAATTGTTTGTGGATCTAAATACCATACATCACAAACAAGTGCCCATGAAGTCATCAAATTGAACATATGTCTAATAAATGATTGTTTCTTTGAATTCCAAAATGCATCAACAAATAATGTACTGTTAACAGATAAAGCGGTGGTGTATTAGTATTGATAGTAATCAATCAAATATAATTGTTTGTACTCTTTTACTTACTTATATTTAATTGCAACTGGATAAATAATTGCATTTGGTAATTCAAATGCACCTTTTTTAAACATAACACAATATTGATTGTTAACACAAACACCTTCTGGGAAAATTAATAATGGATCATTGTTTTCATTTTCAATATGATTTGAAATTCTGTAAATAACCAGTACTGCGTTAGTAATATGTTTTGAAACATTATTTCTATATAAACATATTAATATACCACAATGATACATTACTGTTTTGCAACTAATAAACGGTCTTTTGATTCAGCTCTATCAAACCATAAACAACCAACACAATTTAAAATATAATCTTGAATGAAACCAAGTAAACCTTTATGTTTTTGACCAACTGAAGCATGATTAAATTGACTTTGTAAAACAACGACATCCATAACGGTGGTATGATTTGCAACGAATATTTGATTTTTCTTTCTAAGTGGTTTAACACCATGATATCTAATTACACCAGACCAAGACATAATAAAAACTATACAAAGGAATGAAATACACTTTCTTTGATAGTTTTTCTTTTTTTGATCATTCTTTATAAATGTTGTTGACAAAAAGAATGCAATTGCAAATGCCATACAACCAATTACTAAACATGTAACTCTAAGTGGAAATAAAATACAATAACGTATAAATGCTCCTATTAACCATGCTGGATATAAATAAATATTCCAATTCCATGCATGTATCTCTGGTGAATTAAAACATTTACTAAATTCATCATCTACTAAAACTTCTGCTCCATCTGTAAGAAATGGTGCAACATCATATAAATTAAATCTGAAAGAAATTCCTGGGAGTTAGTATAATACATACATATATTAACATCCATGAATAACTTACTTTTTAGATGGATTAACTTGTTTATTTAATTGTTTAAGTAATTTCTCTTCAATAAGTTTTGAAATTTCATCAATTTCACTTGTATTTGTTGGTAATAATAAAGACCATGGATCTTGATTCAATTCTAATGTTGATCCTTTCTTTGTTGATGATGTAGGTGTTATAGGAGTTGTTGGCGATGTAGTTGATGTAGTTGTACTACCAGCACTACCAGTATCTTTTACAACCATCACTATCTATAAATGTATATATAATTTATAATACTAAAGTGTATATATTACTATTAATTCTATGTGTTTGCTATGATATTTATTATCTTATTAAAATAATTTGTGTGGGGTACAGCTGTGATAAATTAAAAAATTTTTGTAAAAAAAAAAAAAAAAAATAAAATTTTTGATTTTTTTAAATTTGTTCATTTAATAATATCTAAAAATAAATTTAATAAATTCGATATAAATTTCTAATTTTAGTATAAATAATGTTACTTTCTATAGTATAAGATTGAAATGTATAAAGAAAATTAAACAATCAAAAAAAAAAAAAAAAAAAAAAAATTAATATTTTAAAAAATTTAATTTAAAAAAAATTTTAATTTAAATGTGTTTTTTTTTTTTGAAACAAAAAAAAATAATTAAATTTTTAACCTACA
>JABXES010016333.1:0-23160 GCA_013375695.1 Dictyostelium brefeldianum | reverse complement strand
TTTTCAGTAGAGTCCGTAGATTTAAATATGCATCCACAAGATTCCGTTCAAGTAATTTGCAAAACCATTATTATGGATTGAAGGTTATTGCTTGCATTCGCAATATTGAACTTGAAGAAAAACCATTAAGACGTGTAGCAAAAAAATTATAAAATGCAAAAAAAAAAAAAATAAAATTAAAAAAAAAAAATATTTTGGGTTATACTGCTATTGTTATAAAAATGACAACAGTTTATTATTTTAAATTTATAAGATGGGTGTATTTTATTTTATTTGTGAGTTAAAAGTATATTATATTTGTTATATATTTCAACTTGAATGATTTGATTGTGCTTATTCTAATTGGTCAAATGAAAGTTTGTTTGCGTCATTTAAAAAATAACGATCTTCATCATTATCAAAATAAATGTAAACAGTGTTACCAATGTATTCATTAATTGATTCAACCTTGATTTTGACAGAATGAATATTCTTCCAAGCACCAAATGTACCTGGTTTCCAACACTCTAAATTAACGTCATTGGTACCATTAAATGTAACAATTTTTGAATCAAATTTAATATTTGAATTGGTTTTAGCTTCTTTACCCTTTTAATTTCAAAAAAATGTGTACTTGATGTTAGTATGCATATAAAAACTACATTTATAATTATTGTAATTTAATTATTAAAACAAACAGTAGTATCACCACATTTAACTTCAAACCATTCATCGTTTTCTTTTGGATACACTCTTACAGCCCTATTTTAAATAGTAGTGTATCAATTAATATTAAAACTAATATATATAAGTTTATTATATTATCATTTAATATTAGTCAATACATACTTGTTCCATGATTTCTTTTGATTAACTATAACTAATCTAAATGAATTTGCTGGTAATGATTGGTTATTATCTTTAGAAAGGAAGTAATGAACTTGAAGTTGTTCATTAATTGGTTCTCTTGGGCTTAAAATTGAAACTTGTTTTCCTGAAAAATATGCCTTTGCACCAGAAACTGTCATAGGTACAAAAGATGAAAAGAATACCATATTTAATAATTGTAGAATGAAAATTGGAGATATGGAATAAATAATAATAAAAACAAATAAAGAGATAAATGAAAAAATTAAAATTAATAATTATAAAAATAAATTTTTTACCAACCTTAAATAAAGAAATTATTTATATTATCACCAGGCACCAAGTAAGCTTCAAAATATAAGAAAATAATATCTTGTGTCTTATAACCATTGTTTTTATTGTTGGTGTAAAAATTAAATTTTTTGTTTAAAAGATTTTAGTGAGATTTTGTGAATATTTTTTCTGATTTTAGGGATTTTTGTGACACATTACATATTGAAGATTATAATAATAAAGCTATATACACATATCAGTGTGAGAATTATTACACATCTATTATAAAAATAAAAATGACAACCAAAACAGTACCATTGTACATTCAAAAAAATAAAAGTAAAATGGCATGTGCATTAACTTTAAAGTTAATATAATGATTAATCAAAGTACAAAATATGGAATATATTTATTTAAAATTCATATGATAAATGAAAAAAAGATTCAATAGAAAGCATTATTATAATTTTTATTTAAATTTTTATCAAAGTTTAAACCCTGGTTGATATAAAGAAAAACATATGATTTTTGATTTTGTTTTATAAACCAATTGTAATAATTTGATTGTGTTTATGCTAATTGCTCGTAAGAGAGTTTGTTTGCATCATTTAAAAAGTAACGATCTTCATCATTATCAAAATACATGTATACAGTGTTACCAATGTAATCTTTTACATTTTCTGCATTAATTTTGACAGTTTGGATGACACTCCAAATACCAAAAGCAGATGGTCTCCAACATTCAATTTTAATGTCATGAGTACCGTCAAATGTTACTATTCTTGAATCAAATTTAATATTTGAATTTACTCTAGCTTCTTTACCCTGTTGATAATAAAATTAAAAAAAAAAAGAAATATGTTAATTTAAATACATGTCTATGAATGTATATGTAACAGTCAATACTAACAGTTGTGTCACCACATTTAACTTCATCCCATTCATTGTTTCCTTTACAATATGCTCTTACTGCTCTGTTTTTTAAATAGTGTTTTTAATTAAATAATATTAATAAAGATTTTAATGAGTTTAAAAGTTTTATAATATATAAATAGTTAACACATACTTGTTCCATGATTTCTTTTGATTAACTATAACTAATCTAAATGAATTTGCTGGTAATGATTTATCATTATCATGGGCAAGGATATAATGAACTTGAAGTTGATAATTTATTTCTTCTTTTGGTTTTAAAATTGAAATTAATGTACCAGTTCCAAATACTGCTGAGGAAATACCTACTATGACAATTGGGATAAATGTAGCCATTGTAATTGCTTTTTGATATATTGAATATAATGATTGTTGGGAGAAAAAGAGATAAATGAAATAAAGAACAAAGAGATAAAATAGAATTTTAAATGTGAATTAATGATTAAAAATAAAAAAGGTTAAAACTTTTATAAAGAAATTATTTATACCAGACATCATAGGAAATTTTTTTCAGAGATTACATGAGATATATTACTAACAGTTGTTTTTAAACAGATGTACAAAAAAAAACAACTATTTTGTGATTTTTTTCTTGATGATTAAAGGGATTTTTTGTGACATGTTTGTTGCACTTTTACAAAAATAACAATTTCGTGCTATCAATTTATAAAAATGATATAAACATTACAAATTGGCGATATTAATACTGCTGTACACACATTAGAATGGGTTTTTTTTTCACACCACTATTTTCACATCATTATCCCCAACAAAAAAATCAAAAAAATATATATTAAATAATTTAAAAGCAATAATGATTTATCAAAACACAATATATAGAATAAGTTTATTTAAAATTTTTATGTATAGCAGAGAGAGCTACTAGTGTTAGTGGTGTTTGTGTATTTATTTAATTGTTATTATTTTTAAATATGAAAATACAATATGTATACTTCATATGATAAATTGATTATAGTAAAAAAGTGAAATTAAAGTTATAATATTTTTATTTAAATTTTTATAAAGTTAAACTGGGTTGATTTGAGTTTTTGTTTTATAACCAATTGATAATTTGAATGTTTATGCAGCTAATTTATCATAACCAAGTTTGTTTGCATCATTTAAAAAGTAACGATCTTCATCGTTATCGAAATAAATGTAAACAGTGTTACCAATGTATTCTTTGATAGTTGCTGCCTTAATTTTAACAGTATGGATACTACTCCAAATACCAAAAGTTCCTGGTTTCATACATTCCAAATTAATATTATTCTTACCATCAAATGTTACAATTCTTGTGTCAAATTTAATATTTGGATTTGATTTAGCTTCTTTACCCTATTAATTTTTAAAATAATAAAATTGCAAATTGTTAATATAAATACAAGTTTATAATGATAGTAAAAGTAAAAACCAATACTAACAGTAGTATCACCACATTTAACTTCATCCCATTCAGAGTTACCTTTTCCATACACTCTTACTGCTCTGTTTTTTAAAAAGAGTATTAAATATATATATTAATATACAGTATTCAATATTTAATTAACTATTTAAATAATCAATACATACTTATTCCAAGCTTTCTTTTGATTAACAATGACTAATCTAAATGAGTTTGCTGGTAATGATTTATTATTATCATGAGCAAGGATATAATGAACTTGAAGTTGTTGGTTTATTGGTTTCTTTGGTTTTAAAATTGAAATTACTACACCAGCAGTGAATACAAATGCAGCTGTTGCTGCAATAGCAATAGGTACAAATACAACGGTTGTCATATCTAATTAACTGAATATATTGAATGAAGGGAAAGGTATAAATGTAATAGAAAAACAAAGAGATATAATAAAGATATAATATAAAAAATTAAAATTAATGATTGAAAAAAAAATTAAACCTTTTATAATGATTAACATTCAGACCACAAAAGAAAATTTTTTCTAAGGTTACTGGTGATAAATTACCAACTGATTTTTTTTAAACACATGTATATTAATTCCAATTTAGTTTTGATGATATTTTTGCTATCAAATTGATTTTGTTTTTTCTGGTTTTTTCAGGGGATTTTTTGTGTCATATTTAAACATGCTCGTTTACAAAAATAACAATATCGTGCCATCAATTTATAAAACTGATAGAAACATTACAAATTTGTGATATAAATACTTCTGTACACACTTTAGAGTGGGGGTTTTTTTTCACACCACTATTTTTAATAACTTTTCAATGGATAATTGTTTTTAAAACTAGTTTTTTTTTAAAATCATCATTGTGCACCCCCACTGCAAAAAAAAAAACAAAAAAAGATACCAATTAATTGTGATATTTATAATCATATGATTGATTGATAAATCTAACCTCAAAACACAATTGGAATAATTGGATAATAATTTTTATCATTTTTTAAAAAATCATTGTGCACTACAACAAAAAAAAAACATTGATATCAATTAAATGTGAGAGATTTAGTAATAATCATATGACTGATTGAAATATATTACCTCAAAACACACATTGATTATTTTTATAAATATTTCAATTGAAAGCATTATCATAATTTTTATTTAGATTTTAATTAAAAAGTTGACACAAATAGATGATTTTTGTTTTTGTTTTATAAATCTAGAGATAAATAATAATTGAATAATTAATTAGTTTAGGCCAATTTATCAAAACCAAGTTTGTTTGCATCATTTTTGAAATACCCATCTTTATCATTATCAAAATAAATGTAAACAGTATTACCAATGTAATCTTTAGCCTTTGATGCCTTAATTTTGACAGTATGAATGCTACTCCAAACACCTAAAGTACCTGGTTTCATACATTCTAAATCAATGTCATTTTTACCATCAAATGTTACCATAACTGAATCATATTTGATATTTGGATTGGTTTTAGCTTCTTTACCCTATTGATTATAAAATAATAAAAAAATGTACAACTTGATGTTAATACAGAACATCCTTAATGATTATATTTATTGTATACTAATTAATACAAACTTTAGTATCACCACATTTAACTTCAAACCATTCACTGTTACCTTTAGAGTAAACTCTTACTGCTCTGTTTTTAATTTGTGTATTATTATTAATTTTAATTAATAATTTATTATAGTTATGATAATTAATATTATTACAATCAAATGTTTAATATATTTAAATAGTTTATGCATACTTATTCCAAGCTTTCTTTTGATTAACAATAACCAATCTAAATGAATTTGCTGGGAAAGTTTTATTATTTTCGTGAGCAAGGAGATAATGAACCTCATCTGATTCTCTAACTGCATTCTTTGATTTTAGAACAGAAACAGCAATACCTGTACCAAATACAAATGTTGCTATTGCTGTTGCGATGAGTGGAACTGCTGCTGATGCCATGAAGATGATTATATATAAATTTGTTTTTGTTATAGAAAAAGAGATAATGAACCTTTAAATTTATGATTTGAAAAATAAAAAAAACAATTTTTTATAAAGAAATTATTTTCACCACCATCAGATTTTAAAGAAAAAGTTTTTAAAAATTAAAGATAATGATATCGATTACATTGTATACCCATTTAATGTATTATTACACAAAAAAGTTATATAAAACAATAATATCTTGTGTGGTGGTATAATTTTCTATAAAAAAAAAAAAAAAAAATTTGCAGATTTTGATGAGGATCAAAGATTTTGTGACAAATTTTGTGTTGGTTTTCTGTCTAAAGGAGAATTATTCCACCTTTATTTAAATAATTATTCAATTTATAATAAAAAAAATAAAGTAATCTCATCATAAGATACGTTTACCATTGTGATTATTTAAGAATTTTAGAAAAAAGTTGGGATTTATTTTTTAAGAGGCCAATAGAGGATGAAGAAATATATTTTAAAAAAAAGTCACCTACCTAACATCACGTCTATACTATTGTCTAATTACAGATTTTACATATTTAAACTCTTAAAAGAAAGTGTATTGTTTTCACTATATTTAAAAAATAGAAAATATATTATTGGTGTAATATAAACTACTTATTTTTTAAAATGGTTGTATAATTATTCAATAATTATGTGCATTGCAGTACAATTGCAGCATTAACTATTGAAAGAAATAATTATTATCATTACCACCAGATTTTACAGAAAATTTTTTTCAATGAAAGAAATATAATCTTGTGTTATGTATAATCATTATATTATTACACAAAGAATATTGTAATACTGCGTATAAATTTGAACATTAAAATAAAAACTGATTTGTTTTGGTTTGCAGATTTTGTATCAATTTTTTTGGATAAAGATATTATTTACAATAATTGTCAAAATATAAAAAAAAGTAATCACAACATAATATGATACATATGTTTACTATGGTGGTTATTTTTAATTTTGGATATATTAATATCTTGAACAATAATAAATTTAAAAAAATTGAAAAAAAAAAAAAAATTAATTTGCAGATTTTGATGAGATTTTGTGACAATTTTTTCTGGATAAAGGAGGATTTTTGAGTTAATAATTGTCCATTTCACAAATAAAAAATAAAAGTATCAAAATGATATATTTAACATAGTGATTATTTTTTTAATTAATATTAAAAATAGTGGTGTGTTCATTATAATGAATTCATACTTTTCAAAACTTTCTTTTGATTAACAATAACTAATCTAAATGAATTCGCTGAGAGTGTTTTATGAACTAATATGTAATGAACTTCTTCTGCTTCAAGACAGGATCCTGGTTCTTTGATTTTAAAACAGAGACAGCAATACCTGTACCAAGTACAAATGTTGCCAATGCTGCGATTTCGATTGGTACTGTTACCATGATGATGATTATATACTAATATTTGTTTGTTAAAAAGAGATAATGGTAATTTAAATTTATGATTTGAAAAAATAAAAAAATTCTTTTATTAAGAAATTATTTTCACCATCATATTTTAAAGATAAGTATTTTAAAAATGAAAGAAATATAATATAGTGTATAGTATATACCCTTTTAATAATATTTTTACAACAAAGAACAATTATTTAAATAAAGAAATGAATTATATAAATGAATGAGTTTAATTTTTATTTTTACTAAATGATTAAAGTTTTTTTAAGCTAATTTATCAAAACCAAGTTTGTTTGCGTCATTATAAAAGTAACGATCTTCATCATTATCAAAATAAATGTAAACAGTGTTACCAATGTAATCTTTAGCATTTGATGCCTTGATTTTGACAGTATGAATACGACTCCAAATACCTAATGTACCTGGCTTCATACATTCTAAATCGATGTCATTAGTACCATTAAATGTTACCATTGTTGAATCATATTTAATATGTTGATTTGGTGATTTAGCTTCTTTGCCCTATTAATTTTAAAAATATTTACTTTATGTTAATACAAATTCAAAAATATTCCTTATTTTGAATATCTAATACTAACCTTTGTATCACCACATTTAACTTCAAACCATTCATTGGTACCTTTAGAATACACTCTTACAGCTCTTTTTTTTAAATATTGTATTAATATTATATTTATAAATAGTTGTATTGTTTATTATTATTACTATAATCAATACGTTTAATTATTTAAATAGTCAATACATACTTGTTCCATGCTTTCTTTTGATTAACAATTACTAATCTAAATGAATTTGTTGGGAATGTTTTATTATTTTCATGAGCAAGGAAATAATGGACTTCATTTGCCTCATTAATTGGTTTCTTTGATTTTAAAACAGAGACAGCAATACCTGTACCAAGTACAAATGTTGCCAATGCTGCGATTGCTATCGGTACTGCGACTACAGTTGTCATAATGATGATTATATATACAAATATGTGTTTGATAAAAGAGATATTGGTAATTTATATTTATGATTTGAAAAATTTAAAAAAAAAAAATTCTTTTATAAAGAATTTATTTTCTACCACCCTGTGTACAGTATACCTATTTTATAATATTACACAAAAATGTTATATAAATAATAATATCTTGTGTGGTATATAAATTCCAAAAAAAAAAAAAAAAAAACCCATTTGCAGTTTTTGATGAGGATTAAATTTTGTGTTAATTTTTCTGTGTAAAGAAGGATTATTTCACCTTTATTTAAATAATTGTTCAATTTATAATAAAAATTTTAAAAAGGCCACCATTGGTTGAAGAATATATGCACAATCATATTGATTACAAATTGTAGATATTACAGATCTAAACTCTTGAAAGTTTATTTTCACAAACATTTAACATCAAGTAAAAAATTATTTGGCGTTATGTAATAATTTAATTTTATTATTACACAAAATTGTTATATCTTGTTTCTGTATATGATATGTTTAGCTGATATTGATGAAGATAAAAGATTTTCTGTCAGTTTTGATAAATGATTTCAATTTACAATAAAAAAAAGTGAAAGTAATAACATCATATGATGATATATCAGAAGTAATTTTTAATTTTAGAAAAAAATACTGGATTTCATAGGTCACACCATAGAAGGTAGTTTATATTCTCTTTAAAAAAAATTAAACCTTACCACTATAAAACTTTTAAAATTAAATATAAAAAAAATATCAAATTTGCAGGTTTTGTGGGCCGAAGATTTTGTGACAAATTTTTCTGGATACAATAAAAAAATTAAAATCTAATCAACATACACACTAATTATAATAGCCATACTTTTTTAATAATATTAAAAAAAAAAAAATTGTAAAAAAATTAATACCTTAAGGCAATTAATTTACAATAAAAGACAATTAATGAACAGTTTTGTGACAATTCTATAAAGTGCAATTTATTTGGTTTGATATATAAAGATGATTTTGGTTTATGCTATTTGATCATATGAAAGTTTGTGTCTATCATCAAAAAAGTAATCATTATCAAAATAAATGTAAACAGTGTCGCCAATAAAGTCTTTAGCAGCTGATGCAATAATTTTGACAGTATGAATGCTACCTCCTAAGAATTCTAAAGAACATCATTTGTACACACGTTAGAATGGGGTTTTTTTTCTCACCACTATTTTCACATCATTATCCCCAAAAAAATCAAAAAAATATACAAAAATAATTTAAAAGTTATGATTTATCAAAACACAATATATAGAATAAGTTTATTTAAAATTTTTATGTATAGCAGAGAGAGCTACTAGTGTTAGTGGTGTTTGTGTATTTTTATTTAATTATAAATATTATTTTAAATATGAAATTACAATAATTGACTTCATAAAAAACTAGTTTTTTTTATCATTGTCCCTTTACTATACAACTCTAATGTAGTTTAAAAGTATTAATAATATTATTACAACTTATAAATATTTTTTAACATATACTTTTCAAATGATTTCTTTTTACTTGTTCTTAATATTGAAATAGAGTTCCAAATGTAAAATAGAAATTGTAACACCAACTGTCATTTTATTAATTGATTTTATATATTTAAGGAGATAATAATAAATTATATTAAATACAAAAATTTTTAACACAATCTTTTTTTTTTATGTGTGCAAATATATAATTAAAAAAAAAAAAAATTAATTTTTTTAGTCAAAGATTTTGTTTTGTAACAATTTTTTCTGTGGTTAAAAGAAGATTATTTGAATCAACACACATACACTATGATATTTTTTTTTTTTTAATTATATATTTTATTTAATTTTTTTATTTAATTTTTTTTTTTTTCTTTTTCTTTTTTTTTTTTGAATTATTATTATCAAATTGGATTATTTGATTATTTGATTTATTTAATTTGTAATTTCATAGTAATATTAACAGCAGCAAGTTCAGCAACTAAATAAGTAAAAACATAAGGTATGGCAACTATAGCAATTGAATCTGAAGATTTACAAGCTTTACATTCAGAAACTATTTGATTTGAATAATCTCTCTTTGAATAGATGGTAAGTGTTGAACCACATAATTTACAAACTTTAATTTTAGCGAGATCCGAAGATTTTGCAAGACGATCTTGTAAACAAAAGCTAGCACCATGAGCCAAAAGGGAATCACGTTCCATTTCACCAAAACGAATACCACCACCAACTTTACGACCTTTAATTGGTTGACGAGTTAATGCATTAACTTTACCCAATGCTCTTACTTGATATTTATCTTTAACCATATGACGAAGACGTTGATAATAACAAACACCGAAAAATATTTCACATTCAAATTCTTTACCAGTTGTACCACTGTACATTGGTTCATTACCAAAACGATTGAAACCTGCTTTTGCCAATTGTTGACCGAAAAATTCAATTGCTGTATTTTTTTCATCAAATTGGAATGCTGTTGCATCTTGGAATTTACCATTGATTGCACCAGATTTACCTGCTATAATTTCAACCAACATACCTATTGTCATACGAGATGGAAAAGCATTTGGATTAATGATAACATCGGGTTTCATACCAGATTCTGTGAATGGCATATTAACTTCTGGCCATAATTGTGAGAGTACACCTTTTTGACCATGACGTGATGAAAATTTATCACCGATAACCGGGTTACGATTGAAACGTAATTTAACACAAATACTATTGATACGTGATGGATCACGTGTTGTTGAAGTTGCTGGAAAAATGATACGAATGTCTTCAATGTATGCTTCTTCTTTACCTTTGTAATCTTTGGTGACTTGTTTACCATCGGATGGACGAATAAATGTATAATATGGTTCATTTGGTTTAATTAAACGACCAACAAATGGAAGACCATCAACATCTATATAATCATCTAATTTATCAATGGAAGAATTTGGACGACCAAAAAATGTTTTTTTAGTTTCAAAACGTGATAACCCTTCATCGAGGTCAATATATTCATTTTTGTAAACTGAACCATGACCAAAACCACGTTCATATGCAGATTTATTAATGATCATAGCATCTTCCATATCATAACCAGTATTTGAAATAACAGCAATAACAGCGTTGCAACCATGTGGATAATCATTACAACGATATTTAAATTGATTTTTAGTGTGAACAATTGGTTTTTGTATATTTTGAATCTTGTACAATTTATTATCGGTACGGAATGGATATGAATGTAATGGTGTACCCATAGTTTGTTTTGCCATTTGACATTGATACATATTTCTTGGTGATTGATTATAATCTGAAAATGGTGTTAAATTTGCCAACATTGAAAACATTGTAGTTGGTGATGTTTCAATGTGTGTGGTTACTCCCTTTACAACTTCATTTGATACAACAGCAATTTCCATATACAATTGTTCTTGTGGTCCAATTAATTCTTGTTTACCAGATTGTAAATTAACAACTGGTCTCATAAAACGTGCACCAGTTGTAAACAATGAAATACCTGGATATTGTGATGATGATACATCTGATGGTGGTGCATATGAAATTTCCATTGTTTTTGGTACTGCCAATTCTGATCCTGTTGAACGAAGATAACGTAACATTGTTACCAATTCTGCTCCTGCTTTTGGTTCAATTTTACCAATTACACGACCATCCAATGTAATTGTGATATATTTACTTGTGTACACTCCAACCATATCAATTGGTAACATACCATGTGATGCTAAAAATGATGAAATCATTGGTTTACCTTTTGACACTGATTCATCTTGACTTGGATCCAATGTAATTAAACAATTACTTGATAAATGATTTAATAAACCACATGGTGCACCATCTGGTGTATGTACTGGACAGAAAAATCCCCAACCTTCTGGCATCAATTTTCTAATTGCTGTTGTTTTCATTGTTGCAAAAAATGCACCTCTATGAATTGATCTAAAATGTGATATAAATCTTAAGAAATTTAATTTATCTGCAATTACAACAAATCCTGATGTCTAATCATTTATAAATTATATATTAGTATCATCATATAAATAATTTATATTTTTACTACTTACTTGTTGTAAATCCATTCCTGAACTTGATCTAAGATTACCAGTTGCTAAAAAATAACTAAATCTTTCAGAGATTTTAAAATTTTTATCCAATACTTTTTTGAATGCAATTTCAATTTTTTCACCAGATTTCTTTTTATCTTCATAATATTTTGTAGTAAATGATTTTGCACTTTCCAAATATTCAGTTAATTTCTCTTTTAATATACTACCATAAATATGACCTGCTAATAATACTTCTTGAAATGCTGCTGAATCAATATTATCTGTACCTGATTTACCACTAACCATTGAATATAATTTTTGAATCATTAATCTAAAAAGTAGTGGGAATAAAGTATTAGTATATAAAGGTAATGAGGGGAGAAAGATATCATATGATTGATACAAACATTAATAAATTAAATTTATCAGTATAATTTGGTAAATGGACAAATACAAATTGATTGATGAACCATTTACCAATTCTAATGTTTGTAAATGATTTTGGGAATTGAGTTCTAGCTCTAAAACGAGAGCCAATGTAATCGAGGACTTCTTCTTGAGTATTGATATTATTGATTTTTTGTTCACGTAATGAAAGTTCAACACGATCAGTGAGAAAAGTATTTTCATTATCACCTTGAACCAAGTTTTCGTAGATTTCCTTTTCAGTGGTATTACGTAATGCTTTCAATAACAGTGTAGCAGGTAAAAAGAATTCTTGACGACGATAAAGGAAACGTAATGTAGTTTGACCATCTGAAATATAATGAAGATTATTTGTAATTGATGTACGATCTGGACGAACACAACGAATTGTAATACCATATTTAGTGTAACCTGGTCCTCTATTAGTCCATGCTTTTCTATGAAGTGCAACTGGATGATTAGCTTTATTCATAATTAACATACGAACTACTTTTTCATTACCATTAACAATGAAATAACCACCTTGTTCTAACTCTTCTTCCCTATGTGCAATTAATTGTTCTGATGACATTCCATTTAAATGACAATATTTTGATTTAACCATAATTGGTAAACGACCTAAATCAACATTGAATGTATGATCTGGTTTTCTTTTTGATTCTTCTGTTGATGATGATGCCATTGCTGCTGATTCACCTTCATTATTTATATCTTCATCTTCATCTTCTTTCTCTGTTATATCGTATAATCCAACTACTCCATTGAATGGTGCATCGTATGTAGTTCCAACTTCTCTTGCTTCATTTGGATAATAATTTATCTTTTTTTCAATGTATTGATTGGTTGGTTTATTTAATGTTAAATCTTCAAATTTGGCTTTATATTGTTTTCCATTTAATTCAAAATATAATGGTTCACTACTTTTTAATACTAAACCAATACCATGATCTGTAAAAAAATCAAACGAATCTATATGTGGTTGAATTAATGATTTTAATTCTTCACTCATTCTTTATTATTATTTTATTTATTTATTTATTTTTATTATAAAGTGTGATTATTATTATTTAAATAAATAAATAAAAAGAGATTTTTAAACACTATCGTTTTTGGAGCCGAATGAAAAAAAAAAAAATAAAAAAATTTTACGAAATTTGAAAAAAAAAAAATGAAAAAAAATATATTTTAAAAAAAAAACGAACGACTAAAATTCAATTTTCAAATTTTCAGTCATAAATAATAAACGAGAATATACACATATAATTTTTTAAAATGCCAAGTTTTTCATGTGATAGATGTGGTGATATTGTAGAGAAAAAAAAGATTAATTTTCATAGATGTGATTCAGATTTCTCATGTGTACAATGTTCATTAAGATTCACATATGATACATATAAATCACATTCAGTTTGTATTTCAGAAGAACAAAAAGTTCAAGGTAAATTATATAGAGGTGTAAAATTAAATGGTAACAATAATGGTAAAACTTCACAACAAACAATTCAAGAAAATAAAAGAAAATTAGATGAAGAAAGAAAGAAAAAAGAAGAAGAAAGAAAGAAAAAGAAACAAGTTGAATCATCAGATTCATCAGATTCATCATCAGATAGTGACAGTAGTGAAGATGAAAAAAAGAAGAAAAAAGTTAAAGTTACCGATGAAGCTGAAAAGAAAAAACCTGTTAAAAAAGTTGAAAGTGATTCAGACTCTTCATCAGATAGTGATAGTAGTGAAGATGAAAAAAAGAAAAAAGAAGTTAAACCAGTTAAAAAAGTAGAAGAAGAAAAGAAAAAAGTTGGAAGTGATTCATCAGACTCTTCATCATCAGATTCATCATCAGATTCATCCTCAAGTGAAAGTGAAGTCGATAAAAAGAAGAAAGAAACTAAACCAGTTAAAAAAGTTGAAGAAAAGAAAAAAGTAGATTCATCATCAGATTCATCATCATCAGACTCATCATCAAGTGAAAGTGAAGATGAAAAGAAAAAAGTGGTTGAAAAGAAAACAGAAACCAAAAAAGCAGAAGTTAAAAAAGATATTATAATGAAAGAAGCAAGTGATTCAGACTCTTCAGATTCAAGCGATAGTGACAGTGAAGACGAAAAAAAGAAAAAAGTTGTTGAAAAGAAAACAGAAACCAAAAAAGCAGATTCAAGTGATTCATCATCAGACTCTTCAGACTCATCATCAAGTGATAGTGAAAGTGAAGAAAAAAAGAAAGTTGTTGAAAAGAAAGCAGAAACCAAAAAAGAAGATTCAAGTGATTCATCATCAGACTCAAGTGATAGTGATAGTGATAGTGATAGTGATAGTGATAGTGAAGATGAAAAAGAGAAACCGGCTGTTGAAAAGAAAGCAGAAACTAAAAAAGCAGATTCAAGTGATTCCTCATCAGACTCTTCTTCAAGTGAAAGTGAAAGTGAAGATGATAAAAAGAAGAAAGAAACTAAACCAGTTAAAAAAGTACAAGAAAAGAAAAAAGTAGATTCAGATTCATCATCATCAGACTCAAGTGAAAGTGAAAGTGAAGATGAAAAAAAGAAACCAGTTGAAAAGAAAACTGAATCTAAAAAAGTAGATTCATCATCAGATTCAGACTCTTCATCAAGTGATAGTGACAGCAGTGAAGACGATAAAAAGAAAAAAAAAGTTAAAAAAGTAGAAGAAAAGAAAAAAGATAGCGATTCATCATCAGACACCGACTCATCATCAGATTCAAGTGATAGCGAAGATGATAAAAAGAAAAAGCCAGTTGTTGAAAAGAAAAAAGTTGAAAGTGATTCATCAGACTCTTCTTCGTCATCATCATCAGATTCAGATTCATCATCATCAGACTCTGATTCAGATTAAAAATAATAAAAAAAAAGTTTAAATATTCATTTAATAAAGATAAAGATTGTATATAAACACATAAACACATAAACAACACATACAAACCCAAATATATTATATACACATAACACTATTATTATTTATTTCTTTGTATATGATAGAGTATTATTATTTGATCTTGGAGCAGAAGATTGTTGTGATTGTCTTTGTGATTGTGTCGAGGATGAATCATCATTACCAGCAGATTGAATTTTATATAGATGGTTTATACCACTAACAAATGAAGATCTAACTCTATTAATTTCCATCATTGAAAAGTTTTTAAATTCCATTGTTGATATTGGTTCATTATCTTTTAATGATTTTAAATGGTTCATTAATGATTCATTTAGTTTACTTTGTCTCCTATTTAAAATATCTTCTACTAATCCTCTAATTTTATTTACATCTTTAATATCATCTGGACAACTTGCTAACAATAGTGATGTTATCTCTATAAAGTTTTCTGGTAATTCTACAAATCCATCTTTAATTTTATTTTCTTCTTCATATTTATTTTGTAATTTATCTGTATGCAGATTGAGTTCCATTTGTTAATATTATCATCATCATATGATACGTATAAATAGGAATACCATAATTACATACCAAATGTCATCCATTTAGGAGGTGTTATTGTACATTTTTTCTTTTTTTTAAGTGATACTGCTAACCATAATGGTACATCTATAGGAAATGAAGGTACAAATGGTCCAAATTCACCTGATAGAAATAATAGAGATTCCATTTTAAAGTTTGGTACAATTGTAATCTTTGAATCTTCTGCTAAAAATTCAACTTGATTAGGTGATAAAGCTATAGTTTCCATAGTTTATTTATATGTATATGTTTATATGTTTATGTATGTGTTTGTTGTTTTTACAATGCATATAAAAAAAAATTCAAAAAATGAGAACTAAAAAAAAAAATTTAAAAAAAGCGCAAATAATTAAGTCGTGGTTATTTAATTCAAATAAATAATCATCTGAAATTTCATAATTAACCAGATGGTTTATTGAAAATTAATGATTTGTTTTATAAATAAATAAAAAAAACAACTTATTTTTGTAAATCAGTATATTTAAATTTGATAAAAACCAGATACTATTAATTCAAAATACATTATAAATATTCAAAACAAATAATTTTGAATTATTTATATGGAAAGTAAGATGGAAATTCCATAAATGGGCATACTACAACACAATTTCAAGTTGTGTATTTATAAATTTTTTAAATTATTTCAAAAATTATATGGAATGTTGTCAAAGAATGAACATGTTTGAACAATTAATGATTAAATTTTAGAAAAACCTAAAATAAAATTAATTGAAACAAGGGTATCTAGTAACTGTGTTAAACTATTAGAATATTATACATCAACAACACAATTCTCAACAATTGCAGAATTCCATAAAACTCGTTTATATGAAATTGCATTAACAGGAATAAATAACAATAATTACAATTGGACTAAGGTTCATTTCCAAACAAATTTAATTGTTCTGTATAACAAGGCTATGATCAATCTGTCAAAAATTATTATTCAAATAAACAACATTTATTTAATAATTTGGTATCTAAATAAAAATAAAAATATCTATGTTTATAAAATAATAAAATTGGGAAATATTAAAAAAAAAGCCTGGTTGATAAATATCTAAAATTTAAATTTTTAAAATGATGGGTTTTGAATTTTTTAAAAAAAAAAAAAGAAAAAAATAATTGGCATCACAAAAAAAGAAAATGAGATATTTATTATCATTATTATTTGTAATTGTTGGATTATTAGTTAATTTATCATTATCACATATTGGTGTTGATGTATCATCAGGAACAAATGAAGCAGGTTTTAAATGTTTTAAAGATAAGAAATACAGTCGTGCAATAATAAGAGTAATGTTACAACACGCAAAACTAACTTGGTATTAGGGTAACATTGTACTAATATATTGGTTTTGACACAGTGTTATCAATCAACAGGTGAAATTGATCCAAATTGTAAATCATCAATTGATAATGCAAAGAAAGCAGGTATTGAAACAATTGATGTTTATATGTTTCCATGTTATTCCTGTGGTAGTCCTAGTCATCAAGTATCATCAATGGTTGCATATTTAGCTGATCGTAAAGCTGATTTAGGTTTCATTTGGTTTGACATTGAGGGAGCACCAGGTGTTTATTTCTCAAAGAATATTGATGATAATCGTAAATTCATTACTGAATTATTAGATGCTGCTAAAAGTACTGGTTATAAAATTGGTGTTTATACAAGTGCTGTAAGTGTTTTGAATTAAACATTAAACATACAATGTAATCTACGCATCATTTTAACTCAAACTTTATTTAAAACTATCAAACAGAGTCAATGGATACCATTAGTTGGTAATTGGGATGGAGCTAAATCTCATTCATTATGGTATGCAAATTATGATAATGTTGAATCATTTAGTGATTTCAGTCCATTTGGTGGATGGGAAAAACCACATATGAAACAGTACAATGGTAATATAAATGAATGTGGATTAGGTGTTGATAAAAATTATTGGGAATAAACAATATTGTACTTTTATTTAAAATAATTTAATACCAGTTGATTTTAAAGTATCAAATTTAAAGTTGTAACTACCAGTTATTCTTTTAACAGATAAAGGTAATATTGATGGATTTATAGGTTTATCATATGCCCATCCAAATTGAATTTCAATTATATTTTCGGGTAGATCACCCGCTTTTAATTGTTGATTATAAATACCATTAAACTTTAAATTTGTAACACTATTTGGAATTTGACCATTTTGAAATGGTTGGTTGAATAATGATCTTTTATGAAAATGTAATGTTTTAACTGACATTGGTATAATACCAATATCTAAATTTTCATTAAATGTTGAACCAAATGTTAAAAATGTAACAGAATTTGGAATGTCTCCAACTTTCAATTTTGTTTTTGTTGAACAATTAATTTCTAAATTTGAAATAGTTAATGGTATTTTAAATTGATTTGATTGTAATTCTTCTTGTTCTTGTTGTTGTTGATCATTAAATTCTACTTTTACATTATTCATATAATCTTGAATTAAATGTAACTCTTTTACATTGAATACTTGTTGTTTATTATAATATTTCTGATATAATTGTAAATGTTTAAATATTTCATTTTTTATAAACCTATTATCCCATACTTGATTATACAATTGTTCTGTATGTTCATCTTGTAAATCATAATCTTCTTGATAGTACTTTTTCTCTTGTCTAATTAATTTAAATAAAATACTGTATTCTTTATCCATTTCTTTCATTCTATATTTATTACATGTGTATGTGTGTTTGTATGTTTTGATTTTTCGGTTACATGGCAAAAAAATATAAATAGTTGTGGGCTCGGTGCAACAACAAAATTATCAAAGAAAATTACAAAAATTTGCAACTCAAATTTTTAATATTCTGACTTGCAATTTAAATTTAAATTATAAGTAATTAAGAAGATATAAATTTCATGTAAACAAGTAAAATGTATTGTATTGTATATGTACGTACAAAATCGATCAAATGTTGATCAAAGATATTTTTTTTATTTTTTTTTTCTCAACTGAAATGGGCCAATTTTTTTTTTTTTATTGATTTCTTTTTTTAAAAGCGGTTATTAATAAATACCATACACACAAAATGATATGTAATAAAAACAATAATATTAAATGTACTGAACATATAGAAGATGATATATTTTGTATATGTTCACAATGTGATAATACACCAATTTGTACAAAATGTTTATTCACAAATCACAATGGTCATGTGATCATACAAATAAATAATGAAACAATAACACCAATATTAAATGAATTTTCATTAACAACTATACCAAAATTAGAAGAATGTATGGTAAATGGTAAATCACTATTAGATAAATTAGATAATGATTTAAAAGAATTGGAATTAAAACATATTTCAGATTTACATTCAATAAAATCAATATTTATACAATTACATGACAATTTATCAACAAAAGAATTTGATTTACAGAGACAATTAATAACAATATTTGATGAAAATAAAAAAATAAATTTAAATGCACATTCATTATTTAATAATGGTAATTCAATCATTCAATCTTTTAAATCTGTACAATACAACAATAACAATAATAATAACCACAATATTGAAATTGCAAAATATAATCATCAATCAAAACAATTATTATCAAATATTACAAATGATTTAATAACCTCACATTCACAATATAATGAAAAACAATTAGTAACTTTTAATAATGCTATTAGTTCAGTAAATGAATCAATTAATTCAATATTCACAATACAACCAACACGAAGTAATCATTTTATTCAACCACCACCACCACCACCAATGATGGGTAGTCAAATTTATAAACAACAAACACCATCTTCACAACCACAACCACCAATTCCACCACCAACTCCACAATCAATAACATCACAAAAGAAAATAAAATGTAAGTAATAATTTATATGTATATTAAATAAAATGCAATATATTAACATAGTGTGTAATTAAATAGGGGGTGATCGTATTTATCCTATATTTTCAGATGGATATACACCATATGGCGCAGTTACATTGGCAATTGATAGATTAGATAGTGCATTAACTTCAAAATTCACTGGTGTAACTGGTTTAATATTATTGAATGGATTCAATCAGTCACTTGATTATATACCAGAAACAATTACCGAACTCTATATATTCAATATTGGTTTAGGTTCAACTTCAGGTTCAATTCCAAATCATATTAAAAATTTATGGTTTTGTGATGGATTTGATCAAACTATAACCAAAGGTGTTATACCATCATCAGTTGTTAGTTTGTTTTTATGTGATATTTGTAAACCTCTAACTAAACAATCAATTCCTTCAACTGTAAAAAACATCTATAAAGTATCTTCTTTTAAACATTCTTTAATAGGAATGACAAACAACTCGTTACCAAAAGAAATGGCTGGTTATGGTTCATATGAATATGTATAAACATTTACCCACCACTCTCTGGACCTAATTCCAACAATAAAGATATCTTGTTTTTTTTATTAATCCATTCTTTTTTTTTTTAAAGATGTACAAAAGAGAAGTTATGAAAATTTCAATAAATAACACCATGTGATTTATGTGTTGGGATTATTGAAAAAAAAAAAGATATTTTATAAAAAACTTAAAAAATACCATTGTAGCATATTTTTTTTGATTTCGGTTGGCAATTACGAAAATATCTTTTTTTTTTTCCCAATATTAAAATAGGCACTGTAAAGTTTAAACCTGGGTAAAAGCCAGTGCTCTCCATATTAAAATTTTTATTTCATAGCCAATCAGAATTTTATTTTATTTTATTTTTTTAAAATAAAAATTGTTTTTTTTTTAGATTTTTATGGAAAATATGCATTGTTTTTTATAAAAATCAACTGATAAATTTTTTTTTTTAATTCATTATTCTATTTTACTGTTTACTATTTATTATATTTATATTTTATAATACTTTTTTATTGTATTCTATTTAATATATATTCATAATATACAACAAACAATGAGATTCATTGCATTATTAGTTGTTTTAATTGCTGCATTATTTAATGTATCAAATGCTATATCAGGTGTTGATATTTCATCTGGAAGTGATGTACCAGACTTTACCTGCTTAAAAAGTAGCGGATATGATTTTGCAATTGTACGTGCATGGGAGAGCATTGGTCAACCAGATGCAAATGGTCCACATTCAGTTTATAATGCAAGTAAGTTTAGAAAATTAAAATTTTTTTTTTTTTTTTTTGGTCATGATAACTAATATTTTTGTAATCATTTTTTAAACAATAACAGGAGATGCAGGTTTTGAATATGTAGATGTATATTTCTTCCCATGTTTTTCATGTGGTAATGGTGCAGGTCAAGCAGTTGCAATGCACAATTATTTAAATGGTTACAATGCAAATTATGGTATGGTTTGGTTAGATATTGAAGGTGCTGGTCAATATTGGAGTGGTTCACAAGCTGAAAACGTTGCATTCTTTGAATCAATTGTTTCAGGTTTCCAATCTGTTGGCGCTCATATTGGTGTTTACACATCTGCCTCTCAATGGGAACCAATTATGGGTGGTTACACTGGTGGTTCTGAATTCCCACTTTGGGTAAATATCTTTTTATTATTATTATTACTATCATCATAAACTATATACTAACATAATATAACCTTTAAACAGTATGCCCATTATGACGGTAATCCATCATTCTCCGACTTTTCTGCATTTGGTGGTTGGGTAAATATCTTATTATTATTTTGCACCTTTATATAGTGACATATCATGAAGTATATATACTAACATAATACTCATTCATTAATACAGAGTACTCCATCAATTAAACAATATGATGACACTGGTAATAGCTGTGGTCTCGGTTTTGATTTAAATTGGTATCCATAAACAAATATAGTTATAACTTTTATAATAATAAAGAATTTTTATTTATAAATTATGATAATAGTAGTTTGTGATTATCCGTGTGTACCATTTGCATCTGGTTAACCAATGCTCCATGCACGTACAATTTTTTTATCGTTATTTAAATTTTGTGATTTCTCCCAAAAATCAACACAATATTTAATTGATGATGTCCATTCAACTGTTGATGATAATTGTTTGCTAATAATGATTGAATTATCACTTGATGATGAATAATATTGAAATCATATGTAATGAAGTTACATTTGATATTATTTTGGTGAAGAGGAGGTAACTTGAAATCAATTGTATATAATTTTAATTTAAATTTATTACTAAATGATTTCATTAAATCACTATGAAATGCAGTCCCAACCGATAATTTAATTGAACGTGAATAAAGTTTTTTAGATTTACATTTCAAGTACTTTCAATACACCAATATCATTACCACTAATTACAATTTGATTTGGTGAATTTATATTTGATAAATTACCTCTATATCTAACTAATTCTAATGAACTATTAAATCAATTGAACCAACTGTTGTTAACGCTGTAGATTGATTGTATAGATTTGATTTATAAATGGGAAATCTCAGCTTATATATTTACCCATACCAACCACTACCTTGTCCTGGAAATAATAATGCTAATCTTTACATATTTATTTATTTGTTGTTGACCAAACTAAAAATTTGAAAAAACAAAAAAAAAAAACAAGAAAATTTTAATTAAATAATTAATTTTAATAATTTAATGTACTTTTATTGACATTTCAAATAGCTTAATGATATATCATGTAATCAACTCATTTCCTTTTTTTTATTAATTAGTAATAAAAAATTAAAATTATAATAATCAATTTTGGTGATAATTAGAGATATATAATATTTTCTTCAATTGATTATGTTTTCTTTGAATCCAACTAACTTCATGAAGCTATTTCTACTACTAGTTGGATTTGGACTAGATGACAATAATCTCCAAAAATTAAAGGCAGATAAAAAAGCTGCCCAAGAATTGAACCCATCAATAAATCTTGTTGGTTTTTTTTATGTTTACTTAAGGTAATTTGTCAAAATTCCAACAAATACATCATCCCTAGATGGTGACTCTTTTTTTGTGTTAATACACTTATTTCGTGGTGGTTATTATTAGTTAATTTACAAAACCCTGAATTACATTAATTAGTAATAGAGGTTGATTTATTTTGATTTGTTTTTTTAATACTCTTTCCTTTTCGTCAAATTCATACTGAAGGTTATCCTATGTTGCGACGATGTTCTGTTTTTGTTCTTTTGTATCTTGCGACCGATTTGTTTGTTTGTCTTGCGACGATGATTTGTTTTTGTTCTTGTGTTTTTGTTTTTTTTTTTTTTTTTTGTTTTTTTTTTTTTTTTTTTTTTGGTTTTTGAGATTTGGTTTGGGGATTTGTTGTGCAAGGGGGGCATGAATGGGGGCGGGGGCCCTGGGGTTG
>JABXES010016312.1:0-23392 GCA_013375695.1 Dictyostelium brefeldianum | reverse complement strand
TAGTTCGTCGTCCGGGTCAGATTTGTAATACTGACAGTTATATTTTATTTCAATATTTTTGTTTAAATTATAATATTTAATTTAATTTTTTTTTAATTTTTTTATTTTTTTTTTTATTTTTTCATAATTTTTGTGTGAACTGATATAATACCAACTGGGTTGTTTTTATTAGGTTTATAGATTCACTTGTATAATTATAATAAAGAAATGTCAGATACAGATGATTTTAATGATGATTTAGAAACAAAAGAAGATCCATTATTTATACCACCATTAAATTTTTCAATGGTTTCAAGGGGTGTATATAGAAGTGGTTATCCAAATAAAAAGAATCATCCATTTTTAAAGAAATTAGGTTTAAAATCAATTCTATATTTATGTCCAGAAGAATACAGTGAATCAAATACAAATTTCATAAGAAAACATGGTATTAAATTATTACATTATAGAATCGTTGGTAATAAGGTAAATAACAAATAGTCAACAACACAACAGTGAAAAAAGGAATCAATAATTAATATATCCACAACACACATACAGGAACCATTTGTAGATATACCAGATGAATATATTAGAGATGCGTTGGTTGATTTATTAGATGTTAGAAATCATCCAATTTTAATTCATTGTAATAAAGGAAAACATAGAACAGGTTGTTTAGTTGGATGTTTAAGAAAACTTCAAAAATGGTCATACACTTATATCTTTGACGAATATAGAAGATTTGCTGGTAGTAAAGTTAGAGTTTTAGATCAACAATTCATTGAATTATTTAATCTTGAAGTACCTTATAACAAGAGGTAGAGTATAATTGGAACATTATCATCATTATTACACTTTCTTCCACCATTGTTATTAATACCTCTCTTTTTTATTGTAGATATAAACCAGATTGGTTAACAAATTAATCAGTCATTCAGTATCACAACAAATACAAATAATAATATAATTCCATAATGTACTTAAATAATACTATAGATACAACGCCAATCAATCAACATATAAATTACAACAACAATACAAATAATAATTCCATGTATATACATAACAATAATAATAAAAATAAAAAAGTAAACAGTAATAAATAATAATACGAAAAACACTAACATCATTATATATTATATAATCGTTTAAATCTCTTTCAAAGTAAATAATGGGGAGACAGGTAGTGTAAAGATATAAATATAATTTAATTTTAATTTAATTTAATTAAAAAAAAAAAAAAAAAAAGTTATTATTATAATAATACAATCCATAAAAAACATATTTTTAATTTTTTATAATTTTGCCCTATGGTTCATCATTTTTATTATTTAAAAGATAGATAAAGAGAATCACACATATAAATTAATTCACCCTTATCAAATAAACACACACACACACACACAACATAACACAAACACTCACATATTTTATAATGAAACAAATTTTAATTTAATATTGTCAGACACATACACACACAACACACAACATATATACAAAAATATAAAAAAAGATTGTAAACTCAATTAAAAGTAAATTGTAGGTAATTATTTTGAAATTGTTATGCTTGATAATTATAAAAAAACATCACTGAATCAGTATACTAGCATACTGATAAATAAAATCTTATATTTTTTATTTATTTATATATTTGGTAATAATAATAATAATAATCATAAAAACAAATTTATGTTGTTTGTTTTTTTTATTTTAATTTTATATTTAAATTATTTATTTATCGCATCACATCAAATCACATTATTATAATATTATTCATAATAGTTTCTAATAATTAATTAGTATACATATAAAAGTTCAACAAATAATAAATTAGAAAACAGTTTAGTACATTAAAGATATAAAAGAGAATGATTGTTAATAGTGAAGGAGAACAACCAAAGAATCCAAAATGTATAGTTTGTAGTGAATTTTGTGAAGGCAAGACATACGAAGCATTTGGTCATTCTTATCATCCAAGTTGTTTTTTGTGTGCAGGTTGTAAACGATCATTTCCATCTGGTAAATTCTTATCAATTAATAGAAAACCATATTGGTATGTTACTTTAATTAAAATTATAATTTCAATTATTATTATTGTATTATTGAAAATTACTAATCTTTAGTGACTAATATACAGTGATTCATGTGGTAAACAAGCATTTATTCAATCACAATTAAAAGGTTATTCACCAATGGCAAAAGGTAATAATAGTAACAGTCCAAATGGTGCAAATAAACCAACACCATCACCAATTGTGGCACCAAAAAATAATAATAAATTTAATAACAACAGTAATAATGATAGTGAAAAGAAATATTCAAAAACATCAGATGAACAAGAAAGAATTATAAAAGATGAATTGGATAAAGTATCAAAGAAATTTTCAGCTGGTAATCCATCACCTTTAATTTCATCATCTTCTTCAACATCGTCATCATCATTATCTTCATCTTCCTCATTATCATCATCTTCCTCATCTTCTTCATTATCATCAATGTCAGATTCATCATATTCACCAACTTCATCACCAATGCCATCACCTTCAGTTTCTAAATTATCAAGAAGATTTGAATCAAATTTTGAAAATGAAAATACAATCAATTCACAACCATCAACACCATCACCAACTATATTATCAAATAGCACTACAAGTAATAACAACAATAATACAATTGATGAACATCAATCAATTTCATCACCAGTATTTTTAAAAGCAAGTGGCGCATTTTCATTTAATGGTACTTGTATTGGTAATGTTGGTAATAATAAAAATTTAAATAATATTAAATCTGAATTATTAGCAAGAGAAAAGAAAGAAAAAGAAGAACGTGAAAAGAGAGAATTAGAATCAAAGGAACGTGAAAAGAAGAGAGAACAACAACAACAATTACAATTTGGTCAACAACATAAAAAACAATTATTAGAACGTGAAAGAGAACAACAAGAAGCAAAAGAACGTGAATTACAATTGGAACGTGAAAAATTGAAATCAACTAAATTGGAACGTGAACGTTTGGAAAAACAAAAGTTGGATCAAGAACTTAAATCACGTGAACTATCAAGATTGGAACGTGAAAGATTGGAACAAGATCGTTTAGATAAAGAGCGTAAAGATCGTATTGAATTCCAAAGAAAAGAACGTTTAGAAAAAGAACAAAAAGAACGTGAACGTAAAGATCAATTGGAACGCGAACTTAAAGAGAAACAAGTTGAACTTGAAAAAGCAGAAAAACAAAGACACATTCAAATGGAACGTGAACGTAAAGAAAAACTTGAAAAACAACGTGCAGATCAATTGGAATCAGATAAACAATTTCAACTACAACAACAAGAACGTAGAGATCAATTAGATTTGAAAAAGAAAGAACGTGAAAGACTGGAATTGGAAGAAAAAGAACGTGAAGAAAAACAACGTGAGGAAAAAAGATTAAATAAAATAATTGAAGAATCTAGAAAGAGTCAAAGAGAATTGGTTGATCGTAAATTGGTTGAACAAGAAAGACAACAACGTGAAATGGAAATTGAAAAAGAAAAAGAGAAATTGAAAAGAGAGAAATTGGAATTTGAAAATGAAAAAGATCGTGAAAGAAAAAGAATTGACCAAGAGAAACAATTATTACTACTAGAGAAGCAACAAGCTGCAAAACAACAAGCTATCGCTGTTGAAAAACAACAAGCTGCATCCATTGAACTTGAACGTATCATTGCTCAAAAATCAATTGAAGAACAAGAATATGAAAGAATTCAAGCGGAAATTAAACAAAAAAAACAAGAACGTGAACAACGTTTAATACTTCAACAAGAACAAGAAGAAAAAGAACGTATAATTAGACAACAAGAAAGACAAAAAAGAAAAGAACAACGTGATCTTGAATTAAAGGAAGAAGAAGAACGTATAAATGCAGATAGAGAAGCAAGAAAAAAATTAAAGGAAGAACGTGACTTACTATTTAAACAAGAACAAGAACAATTATTAATTGAAAGAGAAAAAAGAGAATTGGATAGAAAATTAAAAGATTCAAGTTCAACTCCATCAACAACAATCAATCTTGTTAATAATACAACTTCATTCAAATGTGATAAAGAATTGACTAAAGAATTTCAAGATAAATTTAATTTTGTTGAAACTTTAAAAAAATCAAATTCATTTACTTCATCTTCATCATCACCTGCTATTGGTACTGTTATAGTTGCAAATGTATCTTGTATTACCTCTGATGAAGATACAAACAATTTATTATCATTAAAAAAACAAAGAGAATTAGAATATGATTCAAATTCACCAAGAATATCATCAACTTCATCAAATTCAACAGATTCAAATCAAAATTCACCAAATTTAGATGAATCCAATAATAGTAATAGTAATTTTAAATCAAGTACTTCATTTTCTGCAACTTCATTTTCACCTCCAATTTTTGAATTAGATGTTAATAAACAACAACAATTAACCAATAGTATTAGTAATGATAATATTACTGTTATTAGTAGTAGTACAAATAGTAGTGCAAATAATAGTAGTATTAGTAATAATGCAGAAGAATATAAAAAGAAAAGGGAAGAAAGAAAGAAACTTCAAGAAGAAGCAGATAGATTAGAAGAAGAATTAAAGAAAAAGAAAAACAATGAAAGAGAGAAACAAAGATTAGAAAGAAAACTTCAAGAAGAAGCAGAAGAGAAAAAAGAAGAAGAAAATAGAAGAAAAAGAACTGAAGAAAGACAAAGACAACGTGAACAAATGAAAAAAGAATTGGAATTGGAAGAAGAAAAAATTAAAAAACAAAGAGAAGAAAGATTATTAAGATTAAAAGCTTCTCAAATTTAAAAAAAGTAATAAGTAGTTTATAAAAAAAAATACAACAATAAAACGTTTTATATATTTATATTTATATTAACATTGTTTATTTAATATTACTTTTTCTTTTTTTTAAATATTCTTTTAAAGAATAAAATAAACGATGATTGTTTTGATTTGTTACTACCATTAATTCCATTATTTGATTGATTATTATTGTTGTTATTATTCTTGTTATTATTATTTATAGATCTTGAAAAAGTTGTTGGTATATCTTCACCTATATTTTTAAACTTTTCATAATACATTTAATTTGATTGATTTGAATTATTATCATTTGAAATTGTTAAAAGATAATCATTAAAATTTAAATTTTTATCACTTTTTGAAATAAATTTAATTATATGAGATGGTAAAGTTGAAGCCGAATAATTGTAAAATGTATCATTAATGAATTTGAATAAATTGAATCTTTGTTGTACCAATGTTTCATTAAATAAATCAAATAGAGATGATTTTAAAGTTAATTGGGAATTATTTGAAATTTGATACCAATTATATAAACATTCAATAACATCTTTTGAAATATAGTTATGTTGTAATTCTAAACATGATAAAATGTTTGATCTTGAAAGTGTTTCCAATTTTAAATTATAATGAAACATAAGTTTTCTCAATACTTCTAAATGGTTACTTTTTGCCAAACATACTACAAAATCATAAAATTCATATGATATATTATTGATTGCAGTTGTATTAGGACATTGTATTAAAAATATATCCAATACTGAATAAAGGAAATCCATTTGATTAAATTCAATTGCTTCATTTAATAATTTTATATTTCTATTCAATACAGTTGGTGTTGCATTCTCTGAAAGATATTTGAGTATTTCTTCAAATTTACCTAAACGGAATAATTTAATAGTATCCATTTTGGTTGGATTTACATGAATCCAAGGTACCCTATTTGTGGTAATGGTATTTTCATTATCCACTACTTCTTCTTTATTTGTTATAGTTGGATCAATGGTTGTTTGTTTAATGAATTCACTATAATTTGTTAATTCTGGATCACCAAATACACCTTTTTCAAATGATTCTTGATTTTCAAATAGTATTTCTAAAAATACTCTATTACTATGAAGAGTAGTTGAAATAAGACCTGAATAGGTATATGGTATAGGATCTTTTGGATCTGCAGGTGGATGAATATTTTCAACCAAATATCTAAACATATCAACTTGATAATCATCAATACATGTAGTTAAATCTGTTACTGCAATTGTTGCACCTGGTACAAGTAATTTTAAACATTGAAAATCACTTTGTTTTATACAACGGAAAACAGAATCTCTATCTGGTGGTATTGAATGTTTTAATAATGTTTCAATTGATTTTGAATTACCCAAAGCAATTGCACTATTAAATAATGTACCAGGAACACCAAAAAAATCTTTATTATTTAATACATATTCCAATAAATCATTGTTACCTGCTACAATTGATTTGGATGCAACTGATAATTTTGAATTACTTTCGAATTCTTTTAAAATTGATATTTCATTATACTGCAATAAACTTTTATAATAACCCAACTGTTCAAATACAATTCCATCATTTGGTAAATTACTAATCCAACAGAAAACACTTGATAATGAAAACTTTGTTAAAAATGATCTCTTGTGTAAATGAACCAACATATCTAAATATTTACATTGCATTGGTACATTATCTTGACAATATTTAAATATTTTAAATTCAGATGGCAGTACAAATGATTCTGAATAATCTATTAAATATTTTAATGGATTTTTACTTTTAACACCAAATTCTGGTATTTTAAAAGTTTCATTAAATGAAACATCTGCCAATAATTCCAATGGAGTTGTATCGCCAGTTTCCAATGAATGAATCATTATTTCTTTAAATGCTATATATTTGAGTGTGTATACTTTTGATAATTGATATTTTGGTTTTTTAAATTTTTCAATCAATAAATTTCCCTCTACCAATATGTTTAAATCTTTTTTGATCATTATAAATTTGTTTAATGTAATTTCAATTTTTGATTGTTGATAATAATTTATAAATGGATAAAAGAAATTATACATATAAATTGTCAAGACTCTATTGAAAACTCTATTTTGAATGGATGTAGTTGATTCATTTTCAAATTGATTATTACAAATTATTAATTCATCAATCAATACTTTGGTGGCCATAGTTGTAGTTGAAGAACCATCGGTTGGTAAAGATGTATTGTCTGGTTTATTTTGTGATCTAACTTTATGTGAACGATTTTGAAAGTAAATTCTATTGGTTTCAACTCCATCATCTGGCCATAACCAATTTTTAGATTCATTATTTGGTAACACAATTTCACTTTGATTATTAATTTGATCATTTTTTGTTCTTTTCAATTTAATTATTAAAACTTGATTTAATAATACTTCGGTTTCTTTATCATTTGAACCACTACTAGTTGAATCTATTAATTGTTGAATTTGATCAAGTGATTTATATAAATTTTCAGTTTTTGCTTTTAATATACCTTTACTTTTACCACTTGATGATATATGATAATGTTGAACATAGGTAAACTTTTTTAAATATTCTAAAATTTGAGCAGTTGTAAGATCAGTTGAAAAAATGGTAAATGTATTTACTATACTTGTGAATTGAGCAAGATCAAATTTGACAATATCATTCTTCATCAAGAATTCCAATTGATAAAATGAAAGGAAATTAAATGCATCTACAAATTTAATTAAATTCTTTGAATCTGATTCATTTTGCCATTTATATTGTTCCAAATTAAATGTTAATTCTTTTGATGCTATACTAGTACCATTTGATGTGAAAACAGCTTCAACCATTGATTTAATTTGAAGAACTGGTGATTGAAAACAACTTTTAAGTAAATCTCTTTCTGTATAATGTGATTGAATTAATGAAGCGCTACCAGCAGATGACGAAGTTGAACAACCATTTACAATTAATGATTGTTTATTCTTTAAATATTCAATTATAAATTCCAATATTTCGACACGACCAGATTTAATTGATAAATCAATCATTTTAATATCATTTATTCTATTGTGAAATAATTGATTATCATTATTATTTTCTTGATTATCAGCCAATAATACTCGTAATGCACTTTTATTACCATATCTAATTGCATGTGCGATTAATGAATCTGATATATTCTTAAATTCATCTCTGTATCTCCTGTATAGTAGGTTGAATGTATATTCATCGGTAACTTTTAACAATATACTGTATTTAAATGAATCCAAATCAAATGATAGAAATTCATTTGCTTCCAATTTTGATTTTAATAATCCCAGATGATTATTACTAACCATCCATCTAACTTGATGTATATCTTTATATTTTCTTATATACATTAATTTTAAATCACCTTTAACAAATGATAAACCATGTTGGGATATTTCTCGAACTTTTGACCATATTAACCTTCTTAAAATTAAATTTCTCCAAATTAATAAGAAATTTTTTGAATTATCCATCACCCACACGTGTGATAAATAAATTATATGTGTGAATAATAATATTGTAAAATGTGGTAATAATAAAAAAAAAAAAAATCAAAATCAAAAAATATCTGTTGTGAAAAATAAGTTTTAAAATAAAAAAATTCAAAAAATTTGTCAAAAGATGGTTTTTTTTTGTGATTATTAATATAAATAACCTTTTACGGTTTTTATTTATTTATTTATTTATTATTAAATACACTATGATGTGTTTTAATTTTTAAAAAAAGATATGGTTTTGTTATATATACAGGAGAATTGGTGGTTGTTGTTATTTACAGATATTTTTTGGCCAGGTGATTAAAAATTATAGAATAAATTTGGTACTGCTTCATTTTCATCAATATTTATAATTGAATTATAAATACCATTAATTATTTCGTGTGCTTTATCTATAGAGATTTTATCCATTTCAAATATACCAATAATTCCTTTATTATTTGTTTTACGTAAAACAAATGATGAAAATGAATTGTATGATGAGTTTTTTCCTTCGATAAAAGAGTCATTTGAATTTGAAATAAAGTATCTTTCACGATCTACAAATAAACCAATTGGATTTTGACCACCACCCAATGTATTTGTAATATCAATGTATTCATTGTATCCCAAAGTAAATCCACTTTCACTATCACCACTATTTAAATTTACGATACAACTTTTTGTAAATCCTTCATTTTCCATTTGTTTTGTGTATAAATTCCAATCAATTTGTTGTTGAATTGGTGCAGTTGGTTGATTAGTTGTAGTGGTTGCTGTGGTTGTAGTTGTTGTAGTTGTTGTTGTATTTGAGGTAGTTGAAGTAATAGTAGTTGATTGTTTTTTTTGTAATTTCTTTTGTAATTTTTCTTCTTTTTTCTCTTCAAATTTTTTAATTCTATTTTGAATTGGACAAAATTTATTGGTGGAGGTAGTTAACATTTTTTTTTTATTATCAATTTTATTATTATTATTATTACTATTACTATTATTATTTTTGATATCTTCAATTGTATAATTTAAATTTATTGTAAATAATTTTTTTTTTAAGAAAGGCATTAAAGTTTATATATGTATATTATTTATTTGTTGTAGTGTGTGTATTTTGTATTTGTTTATATTATAAAGTTGTTAAACTAAAAAAAAAAAAATTTAAACTCTAAAGGAATGTTCCTTTTATATTTTTTTTTTAGAGAAAATTTTGATACAATCAAATATGACTCACATAACCACACATCAATTAGTTATATAAAAATGCTGGGTTAAATTAAGATTTGTCACATGTTCTCTGTACAGACATAATAACGCAACCAGTTTTTTTGGTTCTGCACGGTTTTTATTTTCTCACCATGTGTAAAAATATAAAAAAAATAAACAGTTGTAATGATTGTGTGTCAGTAAAAAACAGACTTTTATTTTCTTAATAAATTAAAATTTTTTTTTTTTTTTTTATAATTCTTTTTCATTTAACGTCTATAGAACTAGGTTGTAGAAATAAG
This sequence comes from Dictyostelium brefeldianum, assembly GCA_013375695.1. Taxonomy (NCBI): domain Eukaryota; phylum Evosea; class Eumycetozoa; order Dictyosteliales; family Dictyosteliaceae; genus Dictyostelium; species Dictyostelium brefeldianum. Next base: position 13,576 of record JABXES010016312.1, on the reverse strand, counting down.
AATTTATGTTCAACGAAATTTGGCGAATCTATAATGATCTATACATTAATATTTTATGTTGTTTAAACGTAAATTATTTTTAGAATAGTCTTTTTTTGTAAGCACCAGTGGATTAGATTTCAATGGTTTGAAACAAATCAATATATTTATTTATTTATTCGTTTAATTTGAATGTTTATAATCATAATGTGATAATAATTGATCCTTTAAATAAAGTTTTAATGATTGATTACTTGCACCATTTTCATAATAATATTTAAAATGGATAAGGTATTGGTCATAATTCTTGTATTGAATATGGTGAAATCAATAATCTAATTGATCTACCATTAAATTTATTAAATGGTAACGATGGTTGATTAATTTGAACCAAATTAATATCATCCAATTATTGAATATACTGATTTCTCTTGACCAAAAAGTGATTCTTCAACCAGAAATACAGTTTAACATTTGAATATTACAAAATTGAATTGAACATTTGAATAAATTACAATCATTTCACTTAAATATGGTTTTAGATTTGGATAGACTTCATACGAATGTATTGAATATTCAACAAGTTCACATGAATTTGTATTGTTCCTAAAGTTTAATTCACTGATTATTAATTGAACGAGCTCATTTGAATTAAATTCAACTAGATAATCAATTGTTTCTTTTGTAATTTAAATATCTTGATTGTTACTTGATAATATTGAATTCCATTTTAATGGGTATTTATCATTATTACTGCTAATAATTTATGTATTTCTTAAGCTCACTCAATCAACCATTTCATTTTCATTTGTTATTTTCAATGTTATTAATTGAATTTAATAAACTTTTAAATGATTTATTTGTATCTCCTTTAATTCCTCCTATCAATGTAAATCTACTAATTTATTTTGAATACTGATGATTTAATTTGAAGTGATAAAGAGTCTAGCTTTTATTTGATGCTTCGATATTAATTGGAGTACCATCTTTTGATTTAAATTTCTTTCTTGTTTCACTATTGTGATCTACATGTGATGTTGATAATGATAAGTTGTATAATTGTGTATTATCCAATATAAATTTCAACATTTCTTCTTAGTACAATTGATTTTCAAATGCTAATTTAATTGATTTTGATCTTGTTGAAGGATATATAATTACGATTGATAAATATTTATTCAAAGATATTTCATTTCATAGAGACTGTAGAATGGGTAGAAATTAAAGATTGTTCAAAAATCAGTATATATAATTATAGAATCAAATCCAAGAATATTCAGTCAATGGAATGGATGAGTAAATAAACAATACCAATTGTTAAAATGTAAATTGCAAGAAAAAAAAAATGAAAAAAGTAAAATTTCACTAACATTTGCACAACACATTTTATTAGTTTACAGTATTAACATCAATATTACTATTTGTTGTAGTATTTTTTAAAATTTGATTTTTATATACTCTCCAAATAATTAAAGAGAAAAAGAAAGTAATGAATACAATTGACCCATTTACAAGATATGTTAATTGTGGGAAATAAATTCTTGAACTTGTCGAAGTTGCATAACTATAAATATCATTTACTGCTAATTCACTTGCAAAACCTACTATCGCACCTAATGATTGAACACTAGTTATTATTGTACCTTGTAATTCTGATGGTGACGCAATTGATATTAAACCTTGTATTAAATTTGCATTGTTTGGTACATATCCAATCAATGCACCACCTGCCCAAAACAAATACTGACTATAACCAGATGATATAAATAAACAATGTGCTACAATACTAATAAAAAATCCGGTTGAAATTAATTTTCTAGTTGCTAAAATATTAAAAAAAAAAAAAAAATTAGTGATTTATTATTTGTTTTTCATACACCACTTAAACAACTAGGTATACATACAAAAATATTTTAATAAAAATGGTATAATACAACTACCCCAAATGATCATGATTACACCTATTGCACCAATGAAATAGGAATGCATATTTTTATCCCAATTATATTCTAAAATTGTATAATAATAATATGTACCCATTAAATCTTGACTAGAGTATGCAATTGAACAATACAATAAAATCAAGCATGTTAAATAACCACTATTTGAAGTAGAAAATAATATTTTAATTAATTTAAATGGATTAAAATTATTTCTAACATGTATGATTTTATTTTCTTGTTTTGCAATTTCTAAACCTTCTTTTAAAATTGATACTACAAATGCACATGCACCATAAACGAATACAGATACGAATAAAGGTAAATGTTTATTACTAAAATAAGATAATACCCAATTCATTAACGGTCCTAATATTATACCTGCTCCTTGTGAAATTGATGCAATTGAAAATAATATTGGTACATGTTCATCCACTGATATATCTGCAATATACGAAAATATTGCAGATACCATTGAATTTGCTAAACCTGCTATACTATGAAATACAAAGAATGGAATGAGACTATTTGTAATACTTGAAATATAACATGAAATTACATCTAAAGTTGCAAAAAATATACCAATAAAAATAATTGGTTTTCTACCTATCCTATAAATAATAAATTACAAAAATGAGTTAGTGATGATTAAATAACATTATAATGTGTAGTGCACATACTTGTCAGATAAAACACCTAGTAATGGACCAATTAAAAACATTGATATGTATGGAATTGAGTCAGCATATGATTTGTAATATGATGCTTTTGATTGTTGATCTTGAGGTGATAAATCTGGATACTTGTATGATACATAATCTAAGAATACATTTGGTATAAATAATCCATATAAATAACTTGCCATAACAGATAACGAATAAAATATATATATTAAAAATAAATGTTTTTTATGTTTGTGTTGTGATAGTGGTATATTTTTAACAACAACACCATCATCATTAACTCTTTTATCAACATTATTACTTTGTTCACCTAATAATGGATGATTTATTTCTCTTTCACCCAAACCCATTTTTAATAAAAGACATGATCCAAAAAAATTAAAAAAATTAATTTAAAAAAAAAAAAAAAAAAGATATTAAATAAAACCACTGGGTGTAACTTGTCAAAAAGTATTCTGATACTATTATCATTTATTTGTGTAACTTTAAGATGATTTTTATAATTTTAAATTTGTGAAAATAAAAACTTTTTGAAGAAAAAATGAAAAATATAAAAAAATAAAAAAAATCATGATATTTCGTTGGGGAAAATAATATGTCCAATTTTTTTATTTATTCACTGAATTGTGCAATCGGCTAATCTCAGATTCTCATTGAACAGTAATGAACAATCCACACAATATTTTTATTATTAGAAATATCCTAATTTTTTAAAAAAATATCTGTGTCAGTTTTTTTTTTTTGACATAAAATGCTTTATTTTTTTTATTTATCTTCATTTTAAAAAAACAACTTCAACAACTCTATCTAATAAATAAATTAATAACAAATAAATAAATAAAATGTGTAAATTTCAAGCAAGTTGTGGTGGAAATGAGTAAGTTTATTATCATCATATTATTCATTTAAATTTTGTTTTTTAAATATTCAATTACTAATTTCATACACATCATTAAGTACAAGAAATTGTAAAGCATGTAAAGGGTTACTATGCAAACAATGCGATAGCTCATTTAAAACTGGTAAGAAGCCAAAGAGTACAAATGTTTGCCCAGACTGTGGTAAATGTCCAAAATAAGAGAGTAAAATATTTACTAGCTTTTGTAACATATCATATAAATCAAGATCAGTTTGGTTTTAAATTAAAAATAAACATGAGAGATCTTTATTTTATAATTTATTATAGTTGTACATTTTAATTGTTTATTGATATAATTCAAATCAGGTAATTCCATTGTTAATAATAAACCTTTTTGTATTCATTATTTTTTAATTTACTTAATAATAGTTGAATTTGATCTTTTTTTATCATCCAATTGAATGATGTTATATTTTTAAATGATTTTCTATGTTTAAATTTATTTTGAAATTTGTATTCATTATTAAAATGATCATACCATTTAATTTTTTTGATAAAATATTTTATTAAATAAATATTTATTATGTATAACTTTCCAAAATAATATTTCATTATTATTAATTAATATTTGATTATCATTATCATTATTATTATTACTATTATTCATTTTTATTTATTTGTGTAAAGTGTGAGTAAAAATGAAAAATAAAAATTCAAAAGGGGAAAATTTGCCACAAAAAATTTAATTTTTTTTCTATTTTTTTAGAAATATTGAATTTCGTTGTTGATATTTTATTTGGATATCATAATAAAAAACCTGAATATGAAAATTCATTTACCTTTCATATATTCACATATAAAGTTAATAAAAATTGTATAACACACATAGAGCAGAAAAGTGATTTCTCTATCATAAATATGATCTGGTTGATCGTTACATTTATTATTTTATTTGCTCATTAATGTATACACACAAGCACTCGCACATTTGTTTATCAGATATTTATTTGATTAAAATGGTAATTTGTTTAATTTTTCAAATAAAAAAAGTCGTAAACCCATTTATTTTGGGTTTTGATGATTAACAAAATAAAATAACAAACTAAAACCGTTTATAATAATTAACAAAATAGTATAAAATAACTCCTCTCTTTTAGTGAGTGGAGTAGTTGTTGAGGAAATAGTCTTTATTTTTTAATTTTTTTGTTGAGTTGGTAAAATTAAATTTGTTACATTTGAAGGTATTTTTATTGAAGTTAAATAAAATTTATCATTATTTTTATTTGATAAATCAAGACAAGTAACACTACTTGGAATTGAAGTTAAATCAAATATACTACTAGATATATTTGATAAAACCAATTCTGTAATACTTGGTGGTAATGAATTTGGTTCAATGAAAACTAAATTTGAAATTAATAATTTTTTAATTGAATTACATTGAAATAAATTTGAACTGTTTGAAATAATACTAACATCAATACTTTCAATTGTAAGTGATTCAATATTTGTATCCATTATGAAATTGAAATATCCTGTTGAGTTTGTTGAACTTAATCCAAACAAATTTAAATTTTTAATTGAATTTGGTAATATTCCAATAATACCCAATAAATTTAAATCACCAAAAGTTGATAAACTGGTTACACCTTCAGGTATATCATCTTTACATAATGATTTCCAATCACCAGATATTCCATTATTTGAATTTTCAAATATTAATTCTTTAATTGTATTTGGTATAATAAATTTATATTCATCGGTATTGTCACTTAATGAATCTAAACGACTTAAAAATGATAATGATGTTATATTTGGTGGTATTGTATAGTAATTATTTGATATATTTGATTCCTTTTCAACTAGTTTTGACAAATGGATGATTTCATTAGTTTTATCTAAAACGTCTTGCAAATTATAATCTTTCCTGAAATCTGGTGGTAATTTTCTAATTTTTACATCATCAATCCTTTTCTTATAATTGGCTGCTTCACTTTCACCAAAAACTCTTCCTAAAAGTTCAAGTAATAACTCTGGTCCAATTATTTCTTTCCTATATCCAAGTGCTAAATTATTTAAATACACTTGGCTATCATATTTAATTTTCTTTGTTTTTGGTTGAATTGTTGTAGTTAATGTTATTGGTATTTTTTGAACAGGTAATATAACGACAGAATTCTTTATTGTATGTACCGAACAAGGTAATGAAGAGAATGGTGTATTTATAATTTGTTTATCACTGTAATCTATTATTTCAACACCAAATGGTATAACATTCTCTTCAGTTATAAATATATTTTTACCAAATGTTATCTTTTTTAAAACTCCATTATTTGGTATATCACCACCATTTAACTCAATTCCATTATATATCAATGATTGTATATATTCTCTTTCTTTATATTCTAATAATTCTGATCTTGTATCGATTGTTACAATTTCATTCTTTTTATATAATCTAATATCGTTGAATATTCTTCTAGATATTACTATATTACCAAATACTTGATTATATAACTTATATATATTACTGTTATCATTATTATCTAATTTGTAGTTGTTGTACATTTTTGTTTTGTTGGTGAATAAATATTTGATAAAAACGTTGAAAAAAAAAAAAAGTTTAAAAAAATTTAAGATAATATTAATAATAAAAAATAAAAAAATAAAAAAAAAAAAAAAAACAAAAAAAAAAAAATATTTTGTGAACATTCCTGTTTACCAAACTATGAACACTCATTTATAGTTTTTAATCAAAAAAAGTAATAAAGCATTTATTCATATTAATATCATTTAGTTTAAATTTATTGTTAATTTATTTTATTTGGTATTATTTTATGTTTTGTTTGTAACTTAATAAATATATATGTGTGTGTTTATCAGATATTTATTTGGCAGAGGTATTTATGTTTATAATTTTTCAAATAACAGTTTTGATAAAAAAAATAAAAAAAAGGTTTCAATTTCTTTATATGAAAAATTTAAATTATTCATGTATTATTACATTAATTAGTATGACAAATATTTCAACTATATAGTGGCACTAATATAAAAGTTTGGTTGAATCATTGTAATCAAAATTCAAAAATAAAGAAATACTGTTCAAAGAGATTCTGAATACTAAGCAATAATATTTAAAGAATTTTTTTAAAATAATCCATCACTTAAAATAATTAAACATATTGGTAGAATGAATCCATTTGAATCAATTGTCCAATTTAATAAAAATGAAAATTTAAAACTAATATATAAATAAAACTGTATTTATTTTGGGTAATATTAAATTTGTAACAGTTGTAGGTATTGAAGATAAATCAAAATCTTCATCATTATTATTTGATAAATCAAGACAAGTAACACTATTTGGAATTAATGATAAATCAAGTGGATTTTCATCACATATATATGGTAATTTCAATTCTGTAATATTTGGTAATGAATCTGATTCAAAATTATAAATACCTGAAATTGATAATTTTTTAATTGAATTACATTGATATAAGTTTGAATCTCTTGCAATAAAATTTCATCTCCTCCCTTTAATCATTTGATAATTTTGATTCTTTTATGAGCATTGTAAAACTCTTTAATTTCATTAGTTATCTAAAATATCTTGAAAATTGAAATCATCTGGGTTCAATTGTAATGAATTTTCTGGTATAGGTTCAATCCATTCCTTGAATTTGTTTACTTCATTTTAATATCAATAACTTTCTTAAAATTTTAAGTAATAACTCTTGATTAACTATTTTATTTAAATATGCAAGTGTTAAAGTTGCTAAATGAGAAGCAAGCACTTGTTGAATTATATTTGATTTTTTGGTAAAATGTTCTCTTCAGTTATAAATATATATATACCAAATGTATTTGGTATATCACCAACTTTCAATATAATTCCATTATATATTAATGTATATATTCTCCTCTTTGTATTCTAATAAATCTGATCCTGTATCGATTACAGTTTCATTCTTTTGTATAACCTAATGTCATTGAATATTCTTCTTGATAATACTATATTACTGAAAACTTGATTATAATTTACATACACTGTCACTACTGATATCATTATTATCTAATTTAACCTTTTTTATAGTGCTATTTTCATTTTCATTATCACTATTATCTCTTTTATTATTATTGTACATGTTGTCGTGAAAAAAATTAATATGTTTATAAAAATAAAAAAAAAAGATCTTCTTTTTTAAAAAATTGTGTGTTTGTATATTTTTATTTTATTTTATTCGTTGTATTATAGACTCTTACAAAATTGAATCAATTCTAAAATGAAAGAAACAACTTTTCCAGAAATTGCAAAAGAATCTTCTACAGAACAAATATTTGGAGAGAAATAAAGATTTGGTGAAAAGATAATTGATAAATTTTTAGCGGTTTGTTTGTTTTCCAATTCATATTTTGAAGTTTCTGCAAGCAAGTCAATTAACCATAAGAATGTTGATCTTTTTGGATCTGGTATTAAATTTACAATAAATACTGGATCCATTGGTTGATTACCATCATTACCACCATTACTATCACTTTTTGAAGTATCAGGTGATTCAGCAATTGATGCAGGACTACCACCATTATTATTATTACTATTATTTGAAGTTGGTTTAAAATTTAAAAATATATCTGGTGAAATATCATTTAACAATAAATTTGGTAAATCTCTAAAAAACACTTTAATCAATGTTGCAATACAATGAGGATCAGTTGTGGTAATTGCTTCCCTATTGATTTTATCTTTTGCAACATTAAATTCTGTATCTGATGTAGGTGGTAATCTGAATATTGATTCTGTAGTGTGAGCAGCACATGAATAGTATGCTTGTTTCAAAACAACCAATGCTCTTGGTACTAACATTGGACCGAAACTTGTATTATCTTCGACCAATTCTGAATCTTCAATTGGTTGACCAAATGCAGTTTTATTACTTTCAATTTGAACCAAACAAAAGTATTTAACACCACCTTCAATTTCAATTATAACCACACGTCTAAGTTTTATACTACTTTTCAAAGTTAATGAAAAGTTTAGTGTCAATGATGACTTTTTATTAATGAATCCTTCGCTCTCAGATACTTGAATTGAATGTGTTTTTGATGGTGGTCCCATTGATACTTTAAATTTAACCTTTTTACTTGAAAAACTATTTAATATAATTTCATCTGTTACCGTTGTATTAATTCCAATTGTTTTACCAAATGTACCAAAATATAACATTGTCTTTGATGGACGTACATTTACAATATCATCTGTAACAACATTCTTCATTGCTGAAAATAATGATTTAACACGATCTTGTTTTTCACCTGAACTGTTTGAACCACTACCACCACTAGTATTATATTTACTTGATGATGATAAATATTGATCTTTTGAGGATGATGAACCACTTGTACCTTTTAATATTGAGTCGTAACATTTATCTAATGTTGATAAACTTGTATTCATATTTATATCTAATAACTGATTAAATGTTTTATTATATAGTGATGTATTTTGTTGATATTCACCTTTACATAATTTGAAATATTGTTCATATAATTCATTACTGTTTGGTGCTGCTGCTGTTGATGTTGGTGCTGTCGTTGGTGCTATTTGATTTAAATTTTTTTCCCATTTTATTGGTACGATTGAAGATTCAGATACTGTTGATGATGATGAATTACTACCTCTGGTTAAACTACCAAATGCAATTGTTAAACGTTTAGTTGGTGAAAACGAATTTTGATTTGATGTTGATGATGATGGTGAATTATTAATATTTAAATTTTTATTATTTGGACTATTTATTGGACTATTATTATTATTATTTAATACATGATTATTTGATTGTGGCATCTGTGTCTTTCTTGACATATTATTAGTTGAAATTGTTTGTGTTGTTGATGGTGGTAATTTAATTGTTGTAGTACTACTGTTATTTTGACTAGTTATAATTGGTGAAGATGTTGGTGAGGATGAAGATGAAGTTGGCATAATATGTGGTTGTGGTTGTGGTTGTTGTTGTTGTAGTTGTACTGGTTGTGGTGGTGGTGGTAATGGTATTGGAGTATTACTTGATATTGTTACTTCTTTTTCTAAAATTACAGATGATGGTGATGATGATAATGACATATTATCTAAACTTTGACTCTTTGATAAACAAATACCATTAACTGTTGCTGTTGCTGCATTATTATTATGTCTTTGTGGTGGTGGTGAAGGTGATGCAGAAGAAGGTATTGGCATAAAATGATTGTGATGATTACTGCCACTACTACCAACTGAACATGAAGATGATTCACTTAAATTATCTGGTATATTCTGTTGTTGTTGTGGAGTTGGTGAAGAAGGTGGTGAAATTGATATTTTAATTGGTGATTGTGGTCTACTGTTACTACCAATGTTTGATTCACCATCACCAACCATTGAATTACTAGCGGTTTCACTTATATTTTCTAAACTATTTGAAATTGGTACTGTGTTTGAAGATATGGTAGTTGAAGAAGTTGATTTACTTAATGCTAATAAATTACTACTACTATTTTCTTTACCCATTGTTGAAAGTATGATTGGTATATTTGAACTTGATAATGATATATTTAAAGGTTTTGAAGGATCGTGTACCATACTTGATGCTTTTGATGTTATAGTTGGTGCAGATACAACTGTATCTCTTCTTAATTTATGTTGATTTGCATTCAATGGTTGAATTGGTATATTTGAAGGTATTTCAGGAAAACAACATAACAATTGTGATAATGTCATTTTCTCTTCCTCTTTATCCAATTGTTGATTTAATATAATATAATTTATTCCATTTTTATTTTGTATTAATGTATTTGATGATGTTGATGATGATAATGTTAAATTATGTTCGCCACCACTACTACCTACGCCACCACCTCCACCTATTCCATTTTGAGATACCGCTAATTGCGTCATTATTAATACAAATGAAGATTTTTCATAAACTAATGTCATAGGAATAAATAGATTAATATATGTATATATTTGTGTATGTATATAAATAGAAATAAAAACAAATAACAACTAAAAATCTATTTGTTTATTTGTGTGATATGTGTATTATGAGTGTGTGTGATATTGAAGAATAATAATTTATGTGTGTATGTGTTGTGTCTCTCTTTCTCTTTTAACTTTTTTTTTATTAATAGATTAATTTTAATTATTTCGTATGGTTTAAATTTAAAAATTTGTGGGTGGACATAGACAATGTTGTGATTTAAATTTGATGGAAAAGTTGTGTGTTATAATAATACTAGTAATAAATAAAAATATTGTTATGTTGTGATTATCATATACATAATAAACAATAAAATTAAAAATGCATATCATTTGATTATTATAAAGCATCCAAAAATAAAATTTATAATATTGATAATACAATGATCACGATGATCAAAAACATACATAACACACACAGTACACATATATCTGTGGTTGTATTTTTATTGACTCGTACTAATATATTTTTATTTTTATTTTTTCAACTTACAAACACACAAAAAGGGTTATATTATTATTATTTGAATTTTTGAGTTGAATATATGTTATATTTGTACTATTACTATTGCTGTCACTTATTTATTATTATTTTATTGTTGTTACTATGGTACATAAAAAGTTAATTTTTTTATAAAAATCAAAAACCAACTCTTTGGACTTATTATTTTGTTACACCAAAAAAATTTAATTTTAAAAAAAAAAATTAAAAAAAAATAAAATTTTATAAAGTGATGAAAAAAACAAAAGCTCTTTAAATCATTTTATTTAAAAAAAAAAAATAGATATTTATAAAATTTGCATTAAAAAAAATATAAAATGTGCATTGTTTCAAAATTTTCGGTATTTAAATGTTATGTTCGTTAATGGGGTTTATGATCGCTCGATTGTTGCTTGGGAAATAATAAAAAATTAGTAATAGGAAAAAGTTTGAAAAATAAAAAAGATAATATGAATATTGACTAAAGTGTTTGTTTTTATGCGCGTAAACAAATATATACATTTATTTATTGTGTTATGTTGTGTTGATTGTTTTTTATAATTGATGTTGAGTTTGTTTTTTTTTTTTTTTGATTAATTATAAGAAGTGACTTATGCTTCGACTTGTTGTGGTGGTTCAATATTTTCAGTTTCTAATCTTCTCTTTTTGGTACATTCTTTAATATCACCTGCTTGTTCTTCGTCAACTGATCTCTTTTTATTTTCAACTTCGTTGGCATTTGCATCGGCTTCATTGATATCACATTTTGCAACTTCTTGGTCATTGGTTGCACATTTAATATCACATGAAGTAGCGGTAGTAGTAACTGGTTCTTCAGCTTCAGCTTCAGTAGATTCTTTAACAGCTGTTTCTTCTTCTTTTTGTTGTTCAGTTGGTTTAACTTGTTCTTCTTGTTCTGGTTGTTTTTCTTCTTCATCAACTTTTGGGGGCTCTTCACATGATTCTACTGGATTTTGTTGTTGTTGATCACATTCTTTTGTTGTATTATTTTCACAATTATTATTATTATTTTCAGTAGTACATTCTTGTTGTGGTTGTTGTTCTTCTGTTACACATGATGTTTGTTGTTCTGACATTGTTTAAAATTACTAGTGTTTAAAATTAATTATTTTTTATTTTTTATTCGTAGATTAATTTATTGGTAGGTTGTATTTATTTGTATTTGTATTTGTATTTCTATTACTAACTAATTAAAATAATTATAATAAAAAATAAAAAAAATACAGCTGTGTGATTAATCATTTTTTTTAATTTAATTTAAAAATAATTCAACCGCTATTTTTAAATTATAATAATTTATTGTTTTTCCTAAAAAAGTTAACACAATTCACCCACAACCCACCATATAAAAACACACACCTATCAGCACTCAATTTAAAATTATAATAATTAATTACACCAATTATCATATATGATATGATACGATATGATATAACCAATATAATTTTATTTGGTGGTGATTTTGTTGTGTTAATTATAATAATTTTAACAACATATGTTGTTGTGTATATGAAAACCCTTTTTTTATTGTTTATTAAAATTTAAATTTATTTTCTCAGTGATGATAGATTTTGTTGATAATTTTGAAATAATAAAATTTGAATCTGTTAAAAGGGTTGGATCTCTTTCAAAATATGGTTTAATTGTATCGAAATTTGATTCTTTAAATGTTGTTTCCTTGAGTAAATAATCTGTTCCAAATTCATGATAAATTCTTGTATCTAAACATCTACAAATAACATCATCTACTCTTAAAAAGAATCTTGATAATAAAAATACTGATTCATTATTTACTCTCTAAAGAAGTGTGAATATATTAGTATACAGAATGATGGTGTCCATATATGTGTGGATACATACAATTTTAACAGATAGCATTGATGTACCATTATCAGCTAATTCATCTTCATATAATATTACATCATCAAAAAAGAGAATTGGATCAGGTCTTTTCAATTTTTCAATGTCAATTTTATCAGTGGTGGCAAGATATAGATTTAATGGTTTTTCAAGGTTGTAATATGTATGACCACCACTTAATATAGTACCAGTGTATGGTGATGAGAATGTCCATTCAAATGATTTTTCAATTTGACCTTCAAAACCTTTATTAATTTCTTCCCATTTCTTTGATGATGATACTTTAATTGTTTGATCTGCAACTTTATCCAACATTTTTAATGCATCCATACAATTGAATACAATTGCAATATCTGATTTTTCATTTGATAATCTTACAAAATTATTACCATATACCATCTCTGGTAATCCATTTAATGATAATTCTTTTTCCCATGTTTCCTTTTCTGTTGATTTCAATATTGGATTCTTACTTGTTTGGATTACCCAATCACCAATTTCAATACCATTCTTTATTAATTTATATGGAGTGGCTGTAGTTGTATTTGTTGTCATTATTGTAATGTTGATTTGATGGTTTTAATTTTTTTATAATAAAATTTTAATTTTTTTTGAATTTTTTTTTTTTTTTTTTTTTTTTTTTTTTTTTAAACAAGAAAAAAAAAAAAAAAATAAAAAAAAATAAAAAAAATTATAAAAAATTTTTTTTTTTTGGGTTTTAAACATAACCCACATAAA
>JABXES010016306.1:0-23475 GCA_013375695.1 Dictyostelium brefeldianum | reverse complement strand
TTGAATAATTGTGACATTCAAAAAGGTAATATATTATTTTTCAAATTGATAAATCTTTATTTATAGAGATTTATCATAATATAATGATGCAGTTATTAATTTTTTGTTTTTTAATATCAATTTCAAAATTGATGGATTGTGCTGAACCTCCTGGTATGTATAAAAATAAAAATAATAATAAAATTAAATAATCAAATATACTAATTATTTTTATTTTTATTTTTAGCAACTATGCAAATTCAAGCAACAATTTATGATCAACATCCATTTTTCAATGATAATTTTGAACCAGAAAATGGTCAACTTACAAAAGGATTGGTTAAACCTACAATCAAAATTGATAATAGTAATCGTATTCCAGAATTAAAATTAGTCAGTTCAACAGATTCAAGATATGCAATAAACGAAAAAGGTAGAATTTATTCTGATAAATTATTTCAATATTTTTACAAACAAAATCAATTGCAAGATAATGTAAAGAATTCAGGAAAGAATATTCCAATTGTCTATAATATTACTTTAACTCGTAACAATGATAATGGTGTTTATGAATTTTCAGATCAAAGCTTTTTCCCAATTGATAATAAAGGTTTTGATGATCCAGCCTTTATTAGTTCAAATAATGTTCAATTAAAGAAATATGATGATAATTATGGTACTGGTAAATATCATAATTATCATTTTTGTTTAAAAATCAATTCAAGATTTACATATCAAGTAAGTAGTAATATCATAATATTATTTAATTTAAAGTATACAATACATACTAATAAGAACATTATATTTGTGATTTAACAGAAAGGTTTAGTATTTAAATTTACTGGTGATGATGATGTTTGGGTATACATTAATGATGTACTTGCAATGTAAGTATTAAACTTTTATAAATTAAAATATTAAAAATTACAAAATTACAAGGTTATTAATACTTTTTTTTTATAAATTAAATTATAGTGATTTAGGTGGTCTTCATCAAGCAGAATCAGATTCAATTGATCTTGATAATCCAATTAAATATATTGATATCAATGGTAAACCTCAAACAATGACATTGACAGTTGGTGAATCTTACAGTTTTGACTTTTTCTATTGTGAAAGACATACAACTTATTCAACTATAAAGATTTCAAATTCATTATTATTTGATTGCATTAGAGATTATTGTGGTGTATGTGGTGGTAGTGGTGATACATGTTGTAATGCTCAAGTTGATTGTAATGATTATGACCTTTGTACCGATGATTTCTGTCCACCTCTTGGTACTAAATTCAATCCAAGTGAAATTAGTAAATATTGTACTCATCAACAAAGAGTTGATAGTAGTGTAATTGGTGATAAGTGTAAAACAAGTACTTGTGATAAGACTACTGGTAAATTCAATGTTTCAAGTATAGTATGCCAACCAAAAGACTGTAAGGATTTCAGTAGATGTACTCCAGAAGATGGTTGTCTTTATAAACCAAAATGTAATGATGTTTGTCATTTACCAGGTCAATGTAATGGTGGTCAATGCGTCGTAAAACCACCATCTACTTGTGAAATGGAAATGAATAATGGTAAATTAGATCCATGTTATAACTATGAATGTAAATTAGGTGTAGGTTGTACCAAAACTGAAAAATGTCCACAATTATCAAACGTATGTGAAATTAATTTCTGTCATCCAGAAAATGGAACATGTGGAATAACTACACTCAAACCAGAAGAATGTAATTGTGATTGTAAAGTTGAAGTTGGAAACAATAAATGTTTAATACCATTTTGTGACGTTAAAACTGGTGGATGTGCACCAAAAAATAAACAAGTAAGTGATGGAAATGCATGTACTAAAGATGTATGTGATCCAGCAACAGGTAATACAATATCAACAATCAATGTTATTTGTGATGGTTGTGCAACTTGTAATAGTACTACTGGTGTATGTGATTCTTCTAATTCAAATTGTGATGACTCAAATGCATGTACTGATAATGTTTGCACTGTAACTGGAAATAATGGTACTTGTTCATCAACTCCAGCATTATGTCAACAAACTGAAATTTGTAAAGTTTATTCATGTAATGAAACTACTGGTTGTGTATCAACAGATAGAGTTTGTCCAGATATTGGTAATTGTCAAATTGGTTATTGTGATCCAGTTCAAGGTTGTTTAACTAAACCAAGAGAATGTCCCGCTTCAAAATACTTTTGTATCAACACTGTATGCGATGAAATGTATGGTTGTATTGAATTTGAGAAAACTTGTGCAGTTGATAATAGTAGATGTGAAAAAGGTATTTGTGTAAATAATACTGATACTGAAAAAGGTTATTGTGACTCTGTTGACTATGATCCAAAACCATTCATTTGTAAAACAGCAGCAGTAGTTTCGACTGCTGTCGTCGCTGGTGTTGTTGTTGCTGGTGCGGTTGCTTTAGCAGCCGCTATTTTCGGTGGTAAAAAAGGTTATGATTATTGGAAAACTAGTCAAGGTAACGCTATGGCCGCCTCAAATGCAAATCCTTTATATGAAGCAAGTCCAAATGGTGGTGAAAATCCATTATTCCAAAATCCAGGATAAACAAATATAACACCAATTAATTTTTTGTACATCATTTCTATACCATATAATATTAAAAATAATAATAATTTCTATTTATTTAAATAAAAAAAACAAACACATATAAAATCCAATCTATTTTTATCATTTTTATAGTTTTTTAGTTTTTATTTAAAATATTTAATCACAAATTTTTAAAATCTATTTTTCAATTTGGTTGAAATATTTAATAATGGGTTGGTTTTTTTTTTTTATAACTAAAACAATTTTTTTTAATTTATTATTTATAAGATTATTGTGGTGTATGTGGTGGTAGTGGTGATACACGTTGTAATGCATTTGTTCAATGTAATGATAATGGTAATTGTACAATGATTTCTGCCCATCACCAGGTACTAAATTAAAATTGGAAGATATTAATAAATATTGTACTCATCAACAAAGAGCTGATAGTAGTGTAATTGGTGATAAATGTAAAACAAGTACATGTGATAAAACTACGGGTAAATTCAATTTTTCAAATTTAGTGTGTCCTCAAAAAGATTGTAAAGTTTTCAGTAGATGTACTCCAGAAGATGGTTGTCTTTATAAACCAAATTGTAATAATGTTTGTCATTTACCAGGTCATTGTAATGGTGGTCAATGTGTTATAAAACCACCATTTTATGAAATGAATAATGGTAAATTAGATCCATGTTATAATTATGAATGTAAATTAGGTGTAGGTTGCACCAAAACTGAAAAATGTCCACAATTTTCAAACATTTGTGATATTAATTTCTGTCATCCAGAAAATGGAACATGTGGAATAACTACACTCAAACCAGAAGAATGTAATTGTGATTGCAGTGAAATTGGAAATAATAAATGTTGAACACCATTTTGTGATGTTTCTACTGGTTTATGTTCACCAAAAAATAAACAAGTAAGTGATGGAAATGCATGTACTAAAGATGTATGTGATCCAGCAACAGGTGAACTAATATCAACAATCAATGACACTTGTAATAGTTGCTCAACTTGTGATATTGTCACTGGTATATGTGATTCTTCTAATTCAAATTGTGATGACTCAAATGCATGTACTGATAATGTTTGTAATGTTGTTGGAAACAATGGTGAATGTTCATCATCCACAACAATATGCCAAACAGAAGTTTGTATAGTTTATTCATGTAATGAAACTATTGGTTGTGTACCAACAAATAGAATTTGTCCAGATATTGGTAATTGTCAAATTGGTTATTGTGATCCAGTTCAAGGTTGTTTAACTAAACCAAGAGAATGTCCCGCTTCAAAATACTTTTGCATAACTACAATATGTGATGAAATGTATGGTTGTATTGAATTTAATAAAACTTGTGCAGTTGATAATAGTAGATGTGAAAAAGGTATTTGTGTAAATAATACTGATACTGAAAAAGGTTTTTGTGAATCTGTTGAGTATGATCCACAACCATTCATTTGTAAAACAGCAGCAGTAGTTCGACTGCTGTAATTGCTGGTGTTGTTGTTGCTAGTGCAGTTGCTTAGGTGCTTTTATTTATGGTGGTAAAAAAGGTTATGAATATTGGAAAACAAATCAAGGTAACTCTATGGCTGCAAATGCAAATCCATTATATCAAGTAAATCCAAAAGTTGGTGAAATCCATTATTCCAAGAAGAAACTCATTAACAATATTCATTTATTTTTGTGTTCATCATTATATATCTATTTTAATAAAAAAACATAATATACTACTTTTACTATTACAAACAAACAAACCAACAATTTCAATTTGATATAAATTTTGAAAATATATATACTACACATTATATATAATATTACATCAATTTATTATTAAGTTAATTTAATTTTTCTTGTAATTTTGGAATTGTAAATGCTCTAATTTTTAAAAGTTGACACATTTCTTGAATTATAACGTATGTAAAATGAAACATAAATCCCAAACTAATTGCAAATAACAATAATACTGAATGTTGTTCATTTAATAATTGGATATTAAAATATTTATAAATTGCTGAATTCAAAACACAACCAATTAAAAATATTAATGGTTTATAAAATAATCTAAAATCTTCTTGACAAATTCTTTGTACAATACAACGGCACTATAACAATAATAATGTTTATATTAGTATGTATAAATATATATAACTTATTATTATTTTTAGTATTATTATTAAAGTACTTACAACTACATATGAAAATATAAATGTTAAACTTAAAATATGAATTATTGGATAACGTGAAAATAAATTTGGAGATAATGATAACCAAATAAATTCGGAAACGAAAAAGATTACAAATGGGAGTGGTTGGGAGTATGCAGTTATTAAACTAATTTTCATGTCTATTGCTTTTTTAGTGGAAGTTAAAATATTTTGAAATGCTGTTACAAATGAAATGATTGCCATTAAAAAGAAAATAGTTTCATTTAATTGAGCTGTGTAATCAATGAATGGAATATCAACTTTAACAAACCAAATTGATTGACCAAATATACCTGTAATCACACAAAATGCAATTGCCATACATTCAGCTTCAGTTGGACCATTTAATGCGCCCAATACTAAATGATGCGTAAAATATTCTTCCCAATGTGCTAGGTAAAATGGAATTGTTGCTGCCATAAATGCAATTAGTATTTCCCAACTTCTAATACCCATTGAAATACCAACTATCAATGGTAGTAACCCAGTACACAATGAATCACAACCATGATCAAACAATTCACCTAATGGTGATGATGTCTTTGTTCTTCTTGCTTGTTTACCATCAATATTATCCATCATCATATAAATAAATATCATTGCACCTGCAAATAAATAAACCCATCTAACATGACTATCATCTGGAAGAGTTGGTTCTTTACCTCCTTTACTTTCATTAAATCCAATAAAATAAAATACTGTAAATAATCCTAAAAAATTACAAAATAATCCAATTGCTGTAATCTGTTTAAGTAAATAATATTTATTAATTAATATAAACATAAATGTAATTTCAAACTATATATACATACTAAATTTGGACTATGTTATAATAATAATAAATAATAAAATAATAATAATAATTAGTTTAATGTTTTTATAATTGAACGTTGTTGTAATTTTAATTTTACATACGCTAAACTTTTTGGAAAATATTCAACTATAATATTACATGATGGACTGATAACATATTGATACATTAAAGATTTATCAATTGTTGTACCACCTTTATAATTCACTAACCCAGTTTTACCTTGTTTTGTTATATATCCCATTATATGTTGTTGTTTATTGTATTATTATTTTTATCGCGCTCGCACAAGTATAATGATTATATAATTTATGTAGTGTTATTATTTATTATTTGTTTGTGTTATTGTTGCGTGTATATGTGTGTGTTATTTCTTTTTTATCTCTTGAATAATAACAGCATTAATGTGATCAGGTGAAATCGTCAAAAAAAAAAAAAAAAAAAAATTCAAAAAAAATTAAAAATAAAAAAATTTAAAAAAAGATCTGTAAGTGGAAAATATCTTTTCAAAAAACGAAATGCATTATTTGGAGATTTTAATTTTATTAATTTAAATTTTTTAAAAAAAAAAAGTTATCTTTCTTCTTCAAGTATTTTTGTTATTTTGTCAATTGAATTTTCAATATTTGTTAATCTAGTAGAATGATTATTTAATGTATTTTCAATATTTGTTAATTTACTTAATAATATTTGTTGAAAATTTAAAAATGAATCAATTGAAGGTGATGTTGGTGGTATTGGTACTGTTGGAGTAGTAACTGGGATTTGTTGTTGTCGTGTATTTGAAATTAAATCAATTGTTTCATTTGAATTGAATAATGATATTTTCCAATCGGTTGTAGTTTTAAATGATAATCCAATTCCTTTTTTATTTAATGATTCACCTGCTAATCCATATAATTTAAATGTTTGATTGTTGTCAAGTTGAATAAATGATAATCCTTTAAATTTATATTGTGAATAATGTAGATCCAATGAAACTGATTTATGATGTATTAAAATATCTGATTTAATTTTAACCATTTCTATATACTTTGAATATGTAGATGATATACATATAACCCCATGGGAATATATTACTATATTTGGTATTGTCATATGTTCATTATTTAATAATAGTTTGTTGATACTTGTTATTTCATTATTATTGTTAATTAATTTAAATAATATTAGAAATGGTCCAATCGGTTGTTGTTTTTGTTTATTATCAATTGGTATTATTATTGTTGAATCATTCTCAATTGGTTGAACTAATGGTTTGGTGGTGGTGGTGGTAATTGTTGTTGTTGTTTTGGTAGTTGATATATTTTCATGATTAATCATAAATAATGATTGAATTGGACTATTTAATTTAGACTGTGGTTTTATAAATAAAATTTCATCTATTTCTTTTGTTGTAGTTATTTCCTCTTGTTCCCCCTCTTCTTTATCTGTTTCTTTATCAAATAATTGTATTGATGGTTTTATAGTTGATGGTAATTTTAGTGTTGGTGTATTGTTATTGTTGATGTTGTTTGAAAATTGAATTGATGGATATGTTGTTATGGTGAAATTATTATTGTTTACCCAATTAAATTTTATAATATCATTATTATCGCTATGTTTAGGGCTGTATCTAATTAATTGATATCCTTTACTACCAATATCATCATATGACTTCCATTTCAAAAGTATTATTTCCTTTAATGTACAACTAATGGTATATCATGTGTTAGTAAATAAATATAGTTTACATCAATACTAATATAATGATAAATGTAATACATACATTGATAAAATTAAACCACAAAATGACCATTTTATATCTATGATTTGTAGATTTGAAAATTCATTAATTTCATTAAATGTTATAATATCAATTGTCATTTCACCACCACTACTAACTATATTTTTAAAAATGGATATCAATTGTTGATTACCAGTACTAACTGTTGATATTAAATTATTTGTTTCACTACTGTGGGAATAATAATGGTGTATTGTTTTATTTGTAAATTGTATAACATCATTACTTTTACTACTTGATATCAATGACCAACTACTATTACTATTAAGTTTATATATAAATAATCTATCTTTACTAAATGTATATATTAAATCACTATTTTCTAATACTTGATATTGTATAAATCTGTCAATGTAATGAGTGCAGGGTTCATTAGTATATGTATGTATTTTTAAAACATAATTGCAATTGATAACATACTTTTCACATGGTAATGGTTTAATCTCAACATTATTATTTTGTTGTTTTATATGTAAAAATTTAATACAATTATAATATTCTGATTGATCATCTTTTACTGGCCATAATAAAAATGGTGTTGTTTTTTCCTTTTTATCAATTGGATGATAAATGATATTTAATGTTGAATTTATGAAAATGTTATTTGAAATTGAACTACTATTATCAACAATATTTATAAAATTCATATTTTCCAAAAAAAAAAAAAAAACTCAAAAAAAATAAAAAAAGTATTCGCAACAATATTTATTTAAATAAAAAACGAAAAAAAATAAAAAAATATAATTAATGGACATATTAAAAAATAATACACAAAGTGAGCACAAATTCCTAATCACAGATCGGTTATTTCCAAATTATTTAGTAATCAACTCCGAATTTTATGGTATGGTAATTTGTATGGTTTGTACATATGAAAGTTTGAAAATTACTGACGCACAATCTCCAATTGATCAAAGATTTGAAAAAAAATAAAAAATAAAAAAAAATAAAAAAATGAAAAAATTTAAAAATAAATTTTGTAACTGTTTTTTTTAGTCCTAAAAATCATTAAGTCAGTGTTTGTTTTTGTATTACATATAAGATTATATACTCATAACACTTGATATATATAAAATATTTCAATATCAACCCCTATACACAAAGGTATTGTAATTATACACGCACACTCACACCACTTATCATCAAACAATAACCAAATAATCAAAATTCATACCAGCACAAAACAATTACACCCAACCTTTTTTTTTTTAAAAACAAAGATAAATAAAAATAAAAAATCTTTTTTTTTTTTTTTTTACATCACACCACCCACACAGAAAATCAAATGTTTTTGTAAGAAACACAAATAAAAAAAAACATCATATTCAAATAATAAACAACACATATACATATATATACATGTATATAAAAAGGTAAAAAAACTACAAATAGATATTAAATACTATTTCTAGTATAAAACAATAATGATAATAAATAATTAATTAGTACACCAATATATATGTTGTTATTTGTTTAATTATAATAATATGATCTTCTTCTTTACCCACATCACTATAAAAAATTTAAAAAAATATACCACTCACACAGATATACACACACCCATTTTTATTTATTTAATTAACACATATGTGTTTACATCATCACAAATATTATCGCTACCAATAAACAGAACCCCCTCTAATTTTTTTGAATATTTTGTTGTTTTTTTTTATGTGTATGTGTATCAATAACAACAAACTTATCACACACCATTTTTAATAATTAACTTTTTTAATATTTATTTCAATTTTAATTGTCATTATCATTATTATAATTTAAATTTAACATCACACTCAACTATATTAGTAGTATTCAGTAACACGCACGAACTATATTATAATATTTAAATATTTCTTTATTTCTAACATAATATTAAATTATTTTAAAAAAACACATTAAATTAATCTATTTTAGGATATTATTAGATCTCTATATAGGCGTTATTGTTGTTTAATTAATTATTATTATCATAATTTGGAGTGTGCAACAAATAGATAAAAGTTATTTTTTTTATTATTTAATTTTTTTTAAAAAAATAATAAATTCACACATACATATATCACAACAACAACAACATCAAAAATAATATTTATATCAACAATAAATTTGTAATAGTAATAATAATAAACCAACATATATTGTAATAATAGTAATAAAATAAATAGAATAAATGGAAGATACAGCATTTAAACAACAATTAGAAGAAGAAGAAGAAGATGAAGAATTAAATTGTAATAGTAATATAAATATAGCCAGTAATAATAACAGTAACAACAATAGTAATAGTAATTTAAATAGTTCAATAGTTTCAGATTTATCAACACCTGGAACTACAATAAATAGCAGTAATAATAATAATGAAGAAGATACTAAAGTTGATAGTAACAACAGCAATCAAAATAATAATATAGAAGAATCAAATACACCAAATGAAATATCATCAGGATCAACATCACCACAAACAGCAATTAATAATAATATAACAAATTTAGAACTTAGTGAAAATTCATCACCAACATTAACACATTCACAACAAACAATAACATTATCAGAATCTTATGAATTAACAGTATCACAATCAAAACAATCACCACAATCACCAACATCACTTTCATTACAAGAGGAAGAAGATGAAGAAAATGAAGAACAAGTAGATTCACCTCAACAAACACCAACACCAACAAATTCAGTTTCACCATTAACAGAATCACAAATTCAGACACCTGAAGCATTAAGCTCACCTGTTTTAACAACTTCAACATTATCAATTTCAATACCAATACCATCAGCATCAATATCAGAATCAAAAATATCAATACCAACCACTACAACCACTACAACAACCACAACTACTAGCACATCAAAATTAACAACATCATCAGGTAATCCACCGCCAATTTCAGGTAATCCAAGAGTATCATCATTAGTTAATAATGGTGGAACAGGTAATAAATCAAGTAGTGGATTAGATGTACATAAATATAGAACATTTATTGGATCAAAATTACAATCAACCAATGTTAAAGATGATCCAATGGCAGAAGAAATGATATTTTTACCAAAAGAAGATCTATCATTTACAAAGGTTGAACCATATCATAGAATAATATCAACATCAATGAGTTTACCACCAGGAGTACCAACAGAATTCTTTAACGCATCAGAATTTAGTCAACATATTAAAACTTCCATTGAAACATTTAACGCACCAAGAAAAACAATTTCAAAAAATTATGATAAATATAAAAAAGATCAAGATCGTGTTGGTGGTAATAGTAATAGTGGTAGTTCAACAAATATAGAATACTTTAATAATGATCGTTATGAATGTGATATAGTTTACGAAAAGGAATTGTTAAATTCAAAACAATCGCAACAACAGTATCAACATGGTCTTAGTAATAATACACCACCATCATCAATTACATCATCTCGTAATAGTGGTGGAGTTATAGATGAAAAAGATTTACCACCAATTTGGGCAGAATCATCAGATGAATTACATTTTGAATATCAAGTACCAATTACACCCGAAGTTGAAGAAGAGAATCAAGAAGCAAGAAAACGATCAAGATTAGGATTTTTTAAATATTATAAACCAGATTATAATTGGGGATCAGGCACAGAAGTATCATTGTGTAATAGAACAACAGTAGATTACTATAAAAGGGCAACTCAATTATCAGTACTCATTGAATTTAAAGGATTGGTATTCCTATTGGGTGAACATGAACCTTTTTACTGTTCAATGTTTTTATATGATAGTGTAAACAAGTGTCGTCTAAGTGAAACATTTCATTTTGATTTCAATCCAGAACGTTTAAAGTTACTAGTTGATACTAAAGGTGATAAACATGATGAAAATACACCAGATTATCTTACTCAATGTCGTCATGTATTGGTATCACTTCCAGTTAAACAACAACGTGATATTTGGATTGTAGTTAGAATCAATAAAATTATGCAAGGTGATCCAGATTTAATTAAAGAACCATACACTAAATTGGATGAAAAGGAGATTGGTAAATCAAAAGTTAAAGTTTCAACAACAATTCAAGATATTGGTAAAAGATTGGGTAGATTTCATCAATCATTTTCAATTACTGCATTACCATTGACAAATGAAAATGGTGGTGTTAAAAGTGGTACTGTTGAATGTGATCTTTATCGTCAAGTTTCAAAAGATTTATCAGATGTTCATGATTTAATTACAGATTTGAAAGATTCATCAAAAAAGAAGAAAATAAAAACATTACTTGGTGCATTCACTTGTATAATCCATAAAACTGAAGGTGAACTCCCTTCATATGGTCAACGTTTAGATCCATCATATAATTTCATTAAAGCAATTGAACCATATAATCAATCAAATCAAATTGATTCAAATAAATCTTATAATAATTCAAGTAGTGGTAATCCAAATAGTGGTAGCGGTAGTAGTAGTCAAATTAATAAAAGTGGTGGAGATACATCACCAACAATTATGATTACACCAGATTGTACACCACCATTTAAATCTGTTGCTTCAAATTCATCTGCATTATCAATGTCATCAATGAGTGCATTTTCACCACCAACTCCAACTATAATTTCAGTTAATGGAACAGATACCAACACCAATGCAGTATCATCATCACCACCACAACCAGATTTATCACCAGCATTATCACCAAGAAGACAATTACAACATTCATCATCATATTCAAATAGTATTAAACGTGTAAATACATTAGCATCACTTACTCCAATTATACCAGCAATTAGAGAAATTCAATCTTTTTCAAAATATCCAGAATTGATACCACATTATCAACAATTTAATAATCTTTACATTTATCCAGATACAGTTGGACTGGCAAAAGCACATGGTAGAAATATTTCCATTAAAATTGAAATTCGTGAAGATGATATAGTTAGTGGTGGTGCAAATTCAGTTCCATTGAAGTTTATATATGGTAAAAGTTCATGTCAAAGATTCACATCTGTATACTATACAGAAACTCATTATCATACAAAGAATCCATTGTTTTTCGATGAAATTAAAATCAAACTCCCACCAATTTTACCCCCAAAATTACATATACTATTTACATTTTATCATGTAGTTTGTAAAGTTGGTAAACGTGATGAAGGTTCTGAAAATGTTATTGGTTTTTCAGCATTTCCATTATACAGAGAAAAGAAATTTGTTGATAATGGTACACATAGTTTACAATTTGCAACTGGTCCACCAAAAGATAAATATCTTCAAAGAATGAGTGAAGATTATGTATTGTTGGAAAGTGGTAAAAGTTTATTCAAATTTGATTTAAAGTTAATGTCTAGTTTATTCCCTCAAAACACTCATCTCAACAAATTTTTATTATGTTCAAAAGCAGATGTATTTTCAGATAAAGAAGTAAAAGAATTGACACATTGTTTAAATCAATTTGCATTATTTGATCCATTAGAATCAATTAAATTCTTTCCAGTCATTATGAATCATTTACTCTTCATACTTTGTAATAGAGAATCAACTATTGGTAGTACTGCAATTAAAGCTTTATTGGTTTTATTAACTAGAATTCAACAATTTCTTGGTGATGATTCAAATATTCGTGTTCCATTTCTCAGTTCATACATTACTCATGTATTTGATAATCCATCAGATGCAAAAGTACCAGTTCATACTGCATTATGTACAAGATTAGTTTTATTTTTAATGAGAAAAAGAGTAAGTAATAACAAATCATAATAATTAATACAACTACAATAACCATCATATACTAACTGGCCACTTAAACATTTTACTTACAGTCAAATGATTTTAGTGATATATCAAATTCATCAATATTTTCATTTTCATGGTTTATATTTGATTTAATTATAAAATCAATTGGATTATATAAATTGGATGGAAGAGTACCAGTTAGAGATGGAGCAACATCACCAAGTTTACCATTTTTTGAAATTTATGATCCCGAATTTATCAAATATATTCCAAAATTGGTATCATTTGGTTTATCGCATATCCTGGGATCAATTACAAGTAATCAAGATTGTAGATTGGCAAGTGATGCAAATAATAATTTAGCATTGTTTATTCGTGATCTATTTGGTGTATTTGATAGAGGTGTAGTCATCGATTTGTTATTCACATTTATCAATGATATTAATCAAGGTATTACAAAGGATCCACAAAATTCAACTACATTTTTATATTATAAATTTGATTTCCTCAAAATTATATGTGATTATGAACATTATATAAATTTAAATATTCCAACGTTGTACTCTATAAATAATATTCAAAATTTGTCTGGTAAAATCAATGATACTCATCCAATATCTGGTATTTTAATTAGAGAAGTATTGGAAATCATTTTCCATGGTTATCATTCAATTGAAGTTAGAAGTGTTGCTTTCACAACTTTGAATACCATTATTACAAAACATGATTATGATCAACGTTATCAAAGTGTTCAAAAGAAAGAAAGAATTGCATCCATCTATTTCCCATTGATACTGGAATTGATTGATCATCAAGATAAATTTAATCATTGGTGTAATGTATCTGATATAAATGAAAAACGTTTATTCATTTCTTGTTGTTTATGGGTATTAAAGAATATTTCAAAATTATTACTCAAACAATGGTTTAACAAAGAAGTACCACAAAGATTAAATATTTTATTTGAAATACTTTGTCAATTTGCTCATGCATTTGAATATCAACAAATTAAAAATCATCCTGGTAATCATGGTGGTATTCATCATTCGCCAAATGACAGTGGAAATCATTTCCCAATTCATGAAGGTTTAACTCCATCATTTGTAAATTTAAATTCTACTGGCCCAAATATGTATTCATCAACTGGTAGTTTAATTCCAACTCCTCCACCAATGTCAATTTCCGGTAAATTATCAAAAGATGTATTTATGAAAAAGAGTGGTGGTATGCCATCACCACTTAAAAGTAGTGGTAGTGATTCTGCAAATTCAAGTACAACCAATTTATTATCAAATTTAACTTCAAACAATTCATCATCATCACCATCATCATCAACATCATTACAAAGAACAAATTCAAATGGTACATTATTAAATGGCGGTGGTGGTGGTAGTAATGGTGTTGTTGATAAAGATCATGGTCCATCATCACCGCAACAAGATTCATCAAATCATCATCACAATCAACATGTTAATGGTGATAATTTAGTTCAAGCATTTGCACATGCACCAATTAAAGAAGCAAATAATGGTCATTTATCAATACCAAATGCAATGGATTCAACAGTTACATCTGGTCGTAATAGGTCATCAGTTAGTAGTAGTAATGGAATTTTAATGAATCCAAATTCAATTTCAGCAGCAGTTGTAGCAGCAGTTGCAGGTCCAAATAGAAATCGTCAAATTGGTTTAAATGAATCGATATTAGCATCAGAAGCAAATTTAATTATATTGGATTTTGTAGAAGATCTTATCAAATATCAATATTTAGTATTAAAGGAAAATGATTCACCAATTTTGGATAAATTATTCCAATTGTTTATAACATTACTCAAAAAACGTCAATCACATCGTGTCACGCTCTGTCTATTTGCATCACTTCGTTCATTTGTATTTAAATTTAGAAATCATTTCTTTTCCAAAGAAAATCAAAACAATTATTGTAATCAACTTTGTTGTGAAATTCTACGTTATTGTAATTTCCCATCAAAAGAAATTAGAGCAGTTGCAACAAGTTTCTTTTATTCAATGGTTAAACATAATAATCAAGTTGTTGGTAATTTTGGTCGTATGAAAATTCAAGCTACCATTGCACTGTCAAATCTTGCCAATTCAGGTGTATTTAAAAATGATTTTAAAAATCTTGAACGTTCATTCTCTACAATTTCACGTTACTCCTATGAAGAAGGTAAAATGGAATCAGGTAATCATTCAATATTACCACATTCCATTGATTTGGCAAATAGTTCATCTGTGGAAATTCAAAAGATTAAAGATTCATTCTCAAATCAAATTCAAAAGATGAGTAGTAAACTTTCAAAAATTATTCGTGATACAGTTAGAGCAAATTTATTGAAAGCAAACTCAGATCCTGAAACAATTCATGAACTATATTCAGAAATTGCATCTGGTTATTCAGATACTCCAATCATTAGAATTGATTGGTTAAACATTTTAGTCAGTAAACACATCGAAGAAGAAAATTACTTTGAAGCTGCAGTTTGTAAATTACGTATAGCATTATTGGTCATTGAGTATTTAAAACAAAATAAATTGTTACCATGTGAATTTGATACAAGTTTAATCGATAGAATTTGTCCAGGTATTCAAGAAAGTGTAATTCAAGAAGATGAAGGTGTTTGTACAAGTCCAATATTTTCATTGACTGGTTTAACAACTACAATACTCTTGGCCACAAATCAATTTAGAATGGGTGATTACTTTGAATATTCAATATTTCTTTATAAGTTATTGATGCCATTATATGAAAAGAATAGAGATTTTGCAAATTTATCAGATTGTCATAGACAAATTACAGATTTATACAAAGAAATTATCAAAGCTTATGAAAATAAATCACGTATGCTTGGTAGATATTATCGTGTTGGTTTCTATGGTGATAGTTTCGAAGATTTAGATGGTCAAGAATTTATTTATAAAGAACCAAAACTTACTCATCTATTTGCATTGTCTGAACGTTTGAAAACATTTTATAGTAAGAAATTTAATCAAGAAGTTATTGTATTTCCAGATAGTGGTAAAATTGAACGTTCAAATTTAGATTCATCTCGTTTATTCCTTCAAATTACTTCATTGAAACCATATTTCACAGATGATGAAGATGAAAGATCAAGACCAGATTACTTTGAAAAACATACTCTACTCAAGAATTTTGTTTTCATTACTCCATTCACATTGACTGGTCGTACTCAAGGTTCAATTACAGAACAATTCCATCGTAAAACA
Organism: Dictyostelium brefeldianum; assembly: GCA_013375695.1. NCBI lineage: Eukaryota > Evosea > Eumycetozoa > Dictyosteliales > Dictyosteliaceae > Dictyostelium > Dictyostelium brefeldianum. The sequence continues at coordinate 7,170 of JABXES010016306.1, read as the reverse complement.
ATTTTAACCATTGAAAATACTGCTCCAAATATGTTGAAACGTTATTTGGTTGTTAGTAAAAAGGAAATTGAAATTTCACCAATTGAAAATTCAATTGAAACCATTCAACAAAGAAATCATCTATTGGAATTGGAAATTAATCAATCACCACCAAACATTAAAACATTACAAGGTGTACTTCAAGGTAGTGTACTTTTACAAGTTAATGCTGGTGCATTGGAAATTTGTCGTGGTTTCCTTGCAAATCAAATGCGTCCAAATTGGTCAACTCATCATGTTGAAAATCTTGCCAATGAATGTTGTAAATTTTTAAAACTATGTAAACGTGCACTTGATATAAACAAGAATAAGATTCAAATCAATCAAATTTCTTTCCACCAAGAATTGGAATTGGGTTATTCAAGATTATACTTTAAGATGGATCGTTATATTCGTGGTGAAATTAACAATGAATCTGACGAGTTGGCAATAGACTTGGACCAGCAAAATGAGTCCGTAGTATCCTCCTCTTATCCAGTTGATGGTGATGAATCTTCAATGATTACAGATCTCTCTTATGATGATGATATCTCCATTAAAGAATCTTCTCCAAATAATATCTTTGATTCTATACTTCCAAATTTAAATATTGGTAAAAAGAAATCAATGGCTAATTTTTTAACAATTAAAGAAGATAAAAAAGTTAAACGTGGCTCAGCAGAGTTTTTAGAACAACAACAACAACAACAACAAAGTACAAATAGTATATTATTCCCTTCTCAAACTCCAAGATCAATTGATAGAAAATCTGTTAATAATCATTAAATAAAATTTAAAAATATATTTAAATATAATATGTAGTTTGTTATTCTATTACTATAAACTAAAATATCTAGATTTTCTACAATTTCTTTTTTTTTTTTTTCAAAATTTTTAAAAAAATAAAAACACAATGGACGCAGATAACTTATCAGAAGAAATAAATAAAATAAATTTAACAGTAGATTGTATATTATCAAAAGCAATTAAAAACATTTCATCAATTAATAAAAATGAAAGATTAGATTCTTTTAAAACAATTAAAACTTTAATTGGTATGTGTGTTTATAGAGTGTCACACAGATACATATATTAATCAATTATATATATTTATTATAATATATAGTGCCAGAAGATCCTGAAGAAATATCAATTAATAAAATTATTAGTTATGGATTAATACCAATTTTAATAGAACATTTAAAAGATACATCAGATAAAGAAATTCAAATTGAATGTGCATTGTCATTAAATTGTTTAACACTTGCAGAAACTTTAGATGAAAATGGTGTTTCTCCTGTACAACATTTAATTGAAAATGAATTACATTTAATTTCATTTGATTTATTATCAACATCAATTGATAATTCAAATCTTTTAGAACAAATTTTAAACATAGTTGGTAATTTATCAATGAATTCATCAGAATTTAGAGATTATATAATGGATCAAGGTATTATTATAATGTTGGAAAATATATTATCACTTCATATTGATAAAATGCTTATTATCACTCTGATAATATTCTCTACACTAAATAGTTATGGTTTAGAATCACCGCCTTCGTTATCTAAAAATGTATGTAACAGTAAATATTATCACACCAATATATATATTTACTCAAAAATACTTATATATACTCAACACAGATAAAATCATTATTACAAATAATTAAAAAAGTATTATTAGAAAATAGTGATGATCAAGATATATCAACTTATTCTATAAATTCATTGACATGTTTAATGAATAACCATTATTCTGAAAGAATTAAAGAATTGATAGTTGGATTTGGATTCATTGATATATTGGTTAAAATAGTTGGATCAACTGAAAATAATGAAATTAAAAAATATGGACTTGAATCAATTGGGAATATGTTGGTAATATTAGATAATGATAAAGATAAAGATAATTCAATATCAAGTGTAGATTCAGAACTATTCATGGTAGATTTACTATTGGTATTATCAAATAATATTGAAAATCCTTTATTAATACTATATGTATTTAGAGTACTGTCATGTATAACATCATCAAGTTCAATAAAACAAATTCAATTATTAATAAATTCTGAATTATTATTAAAATCAATGGAAATTGGTATGGGTGGTACAGTGCATGATGGTGAAGGTGTTGATGATGAAGATAATGAAATTAATGAAATAAAGATTGAAATTTTATGGGTAATCATAGGTGCAATTAGTAATTGTGGTCGTAGTCAAATTATATACTTTTTAAAGAATCATATTATTCAATTTTTTCAAGTTAATTTCAAAGTTGCAAAATTGGATGATGAATTATTTAAAGCATTTTTAAATTCAATTGCATTACTATTATCAGATTTTGAATTATTATTTACCACTCCATCAATTTCAATTCCAAAAGTAATTAATTTATACAACAATACAATTAAAAACTCATTTATTCAATCAATTCAATCTCATAAAACTGATAAATTTGCTGATGGATTCGATGAACTTTTGAAAAATTTAAATTCAATATTAGAATTAGTAAATAAAAATAATGTAAATTAAATACAATCTTAACATTTAAACCTTTTATTATTATTATTAGCTTCATTTATAAACTTTTTTTTTAATATCAATTTAAAAGATTTAAATAAATTAATTAAATTTGAATTTGAATCAATATAATCTTCAACTAAATTATTAAATAAATGAAATAGTTTATCATCTTGTTGAGGTTGTGGTGATGATGAAGAGGAGGATAATGTTGGTAATATCTTTTCAAAAATTGAAGAAATTATTTTTAAATTTTGAAATTTAATTGAATATTGAAACAATGACCAATCAAAATACTTTTTAAAACCAGGTATAATATACAGTAATTCTAATGAATATAAATCCGATTGAAATATTAAAATGTTTAAAATTTTTTGAGCTATATCTTGTTTTAATCCACCAATTGAAAAAGTGTAATATAGTAATTTTGAAATGCATGGTAATGAATTATGATAATTTACAGTTATAATTCTAGTTAAATCCAATAGAGTAAGATCTGAAAATGACTTTTTTGACAAGCAACCATTGTTGTATAAAATTTGATCAGATATAATTTCTTTTCTACAAAAGTATAAAATTGGTACCATAATTTGAGTATCACCAAGACATAATTGATTTAATTGCCAATTAATATAACTTGATCTAAGAAATAGTTCACCTGCTTTAAAATGACCATTTATAAATGGAATTGAAAATAAATCTGGTGAAAAAGTTTGATGTGTTCCATTATTTTGAAATTTTAATTTACAATGTAATATTTTTTCAACATAATTGAAATCACCATTACATAACAGTACTTTGATATCATTGTTATTATTATCACTTATATATTGACCAACTCTATCTACAGAATCTAATATTAAGTCTACAATTTCCCAATTCCTAATGAAACAAGATGCCAATAATGCTTGAGATATTTCTTGTTTTCTATTGCTATATAAATATTTTATAACATCATTTGAACCACCACATAATATTGAATAAATAATATCACGATCCATAATTTCAATACCTATTTCATTATGTAAATATAATATAATTTCTAAATTATCAATATCATAATTTGAACAACATGCTGAAAATAAAATTGGACATTTTGATTTTAATTTACCGGTGGTAGTTTCCATTTGAGAAATTATTAATTTAATAATTTGAAAATTACCAAATATCAATGGATATTGTAATTCAAATATTGAATTTTTAATTTTACTCGGTATTTCATTTGATAACAATTTCAATATATCATAATGATTATATCTAATTGCAATTTTAATGGGACATAATTGATTATTATTTGATTTAATTGTTGATTCTTTTATAGTTGGATTTAAAAATAATAATTGAACAATCTTTTCACAACCACCAAAACAAGCTTGACCAACAACAATACCGCTATGACCAATAAATCCTTTTGATAATAATAATTGTACAATTTGAATATGTTTATCAATTTTATCATTATCCCTTGATTTCAATAACTTTTCGTATTTAATTAAATCTCTTTTTAAATTGTAAATTTGTTGTATAAATTTATCAATTGATGATTTATTATAATATTTCATATTTGATGTACCACTACCACCACTATTTTTTAAAGTATAAAATTCTACAGAATCAATTGGATCTTTGTAATGTTCTTTATGATCTTCTTTATCATCACCATTATAATTGTCAAACATAAATTTAAATAATTCATTTTCAAAAATGTCTATTCCTTGATTTATATCTATTGAAATATCAAACTTAGGTAATATTTTAAATGGTGAGCTACATTTTGGTAAACCACATAACACTGATAAATTCAACGCAATTTTATATTGAAATTCATTGTAATCAGTATTTGAGCCAGTTTCTTTTTCTTTAATTTCAAAATATTTCTTTACCAATTCAATTTCACCATAAAATGAACAAACAAAAAGAAATGAATTTGGTAGATAATAACCATTATCAATTAAATACCATAATAGCTTATTTGTAGATTGTAAATATATAAACTTTTTACTCTTGTTTATTAATATTCTTGAAATTAAATTTACAATTGATAATTCTTTTGACTTTATAAACTTTTCACTACCCAACCTGATATTTATAAATTCCAATATCTCTATTGAAATGTATTTAAATTTACAAAATACAAAATTTAATAAATCCATTGGTGATTTTGGTAATAGATTATACTTATTTAACAATAAACAAAATTCAAATGAAATTTCTTTAATTTTTGAATTATCTAAGAGACCACCATTACTTGAACTGTTTTTACTTGCATAATATAAAATGTTTCCAATTTTATTGGGGCAATCTTGACTAAATTGAATTAAATATAATAGTATTTCTTGACTTTTACTATTTACAATTGACCGTTTTGAAGCTATAGTTGATATTTTATCAAATTGATAAATCCAATATTTTTCAATTAAATTTGGGTACTCTTTAAAAATTGATTCAAATATGAATTTAATTGAAGTTATTGGTAATTGGTATTGTAAATTTAATAGTTTTAAATATAATAGCTCGTAATCCAATTCCAATACATTTTGACAACTGAAATAGTATTGCAAATTTTCAACCACCCCATACTTTAATAAACCATCTAATAGTAATTCATCACTTTTAGTATACATTTCCAATCTATCCTTTTCTGATCTTGGTATTGTTTCCATATAAATGGGTTTTCTATTATTACCAATTACAACATGAAATAAATTTTCATTATCTGAATCATCAAAATCTTCATTTTCATCAATTTCATCTGAATCATTAATGTTATCTTGATGTTCAGAATCATCATCGTCAGAATCATCTTGAGTAATTGAAATATCATGTTGATTACCATTACCATTACTGTTATTACTATCACCATCAGTGTCAATAAAATTACCATATATATATTTAGGTATTGTTGATTTATCAAATATACCTGTCTTTATTCTATTATTTGAATTCCAATAATTTAATAGTTTTTTAAATATTTGAAACTCGTTTATTGATCCCATTATTTTTAATGATTCATTATCAAATTGTAAATATGTTGCTTTGGTGTGTGTAGTTGATATATTTTGTTGTTGGATATTATCTAATTTTTCATTTAATAAACTTGTGTATCCATTTGTTAACATGAAATATACGTTTGATATATCATATGAATATGATCTTTTAAATCTATTTAAATTATATATTTCTTTAAATATTTTACTCTTTAGAAATACATCTCTAAATATTCTAAAAAATAGAATTTCTGTATTTGTTATTACATTATCATTATTCATTATTATTGTTATTATTATCGTTATTATGTGTTTGTTGTTTTTATGAAAAAAAAAAATGATTGAAAAAAATTTAAAAAAATTGAAAATGAGATTAAAAATTTCAAATAAATATCAATGAATCATCTTTTTTATATGAAGTGTAGTGTTGTTTATAATTTATTTGAAGAGTGACCCTTTTTATTCATATTAATTTAATTGCACATAAATTTATAAAAATTCAATTTAACTTTTCCAAAAAAAAAAAAAATTTCATTTTTAAAAAATATCCACCAACACAAAAAAAATGAATGAAAATAACAATCAGATAAATGATCAAGATATAAAACAACAACCACAAGCAGATAACACAAATAACAATATAGATAATACAGATGATGGAAATAATAATAATATACCTAAGCTCAGTAATAAAGATGCAATTTCATTATGTGTACCAGATTTAACAGAAGGACTTTTATTATTATCTAAAATACCATTAGATGCAATCACACTAAAACTAAATGAATTACAGTATTGTATCTAGATAAACCTCACTCACCACTACCATCATATCACTCATTGATTCCACACTAATAACCATTGTATATATACAGAAATGAGCAATTAATACTATTAAACTCATTAAAGAATGAAAATGTAAAACTACAAAATGTAAAAAATATAGAGGTTATAGCAGAAAATGTAAATATATCATCTCACAATACAACAACATATTCATCACGCACATAGTAATCTAATTCTCTCACTCACATTGCTATATAGTTTAAAAAAGTATATGATTATTTAATAAAGATTCAAAATTTAAAAAGAGAAATGTCAAATTCACAAGATAGAATGAATAGATTAACAGAGAAAGCAAACAATTTAAAAGAAAAGAAAAAACAATATCAAATTGAATTAAATAGTAAAGTTGAAAAAGCATTACAAAGAGAAAGAGATTTAACCGTTAAACCTTCTTTAGAATTACAACAACAACAGCAACAACAACCAAATCAACAAAATAACACTCAAACAAAACCACAAAGACAACCACAAACATTAAACACTAATATCACTTTGTAATTTAAATAAAATAAAATAAATAAATAATAAAAACATATATCACATTTCCAAAAAATAGACATATATAATGTGATGATTATTTTTATTTTCTAAATCCCACACTCTCTCTATGAATTCAAAACAAATCAAATAATCAAATCAATTAATATAAAAACAACAATCTTTCATTGCGACTAAAGATAATCATTGATACGGTTTTTTTTTTTTTTTTTTTTTTTTTTTGTTTTTTTTAATTTTATACCAAATTTACCAAATTTAAAAAAAAATTTTTTTTTTTTTTTTTTTTTTTTTTTTTT
>JABXES010016289.1:0-23570 GCA_013375695.1 Dictyostelium brefeldianum | reverse complement strand
TTTTTATATCCTATTTTTTAAAAATTAAAAATTAAATAAATAAATTCAAATTTAAATAATTAAATTCAAAATATAACCGTTAATTTTAAAAAGGACTCGTAATGGGGACAATTAGTCTTTTGAAATTTAAAAAAATTAAATTAAATCTTTAAAAACTGCTTTATTTTTTTTTTATTTTTTATTTTTATTAGATTTCTTTTTTTTTTTTATTGTTGTATATTCACACACATTCTATATAGGTACTATAAATAAAAGAATCTTATTTAAATGAACGTTTATATTATTATTAAATAACTATTATTATAAAAATCAAATTGATAATGTAAGTTTATTTTACTAAAATAGTAATTTTAAAATACAAAACAGGATTATGTAAAATATCAAAATTTAAAATATTATAAATAATTATCGTAACTTTTTATTTGAATATTGTATATAACAATATTGTCACGTCATTGTTAAAATATATTATCATTGTAAAAAAATATATATATATTTTAATGATTATTGATAGATAAAATGAAATAAATTATATGTTGTTGGGTAGTCTTGGATCATAGAGTACACTTTAATAATGACTATATTATAAATGAATATCTCTATGTTCTTAGACTATCTTATTAACATTAATTTATTCCCGTATGTCTTTTTTTAATTTAACTTCAATTTTTTATTGTTTTTTTGCGCTTTTAAAAAAAAACATAAAAAATTTGAATTTTTATTTGTGATTTTTTTGTAACACAAACCAAACAATGTCAGACACACAAACAAATAATAAAAGAAAAGAAAAGGATGAATGTACACCTCCCTCAACACCACAACAAACAACAGAAGAAGATAAAGAAGATAATATCAAATTTGAAAAGTCATTAACCGAAAATTTAAATAATAGATTCTATGCAAATAATAATAACAACACAGATGAAATTGATGAATTAGATTTCAAGAATTTTAAAACTATTAAAGATTTTGGGTATTTCTATAATGATAAATTAGAATTAAGATCAATTAAATCACCAACAGAGAAATTTAAATTTATAAATCAAGAACATTATGATAAATTTGGTGATTTAATAGTAGAAGAAATCCAAAGAATAATGAAGAATGATCCTTACAATTTAGATGAATTATGGATACCTGAAGATCAAGTAAATAAATGTAACATTTTCACAAGTAAAGATTTCAAAACAAATTCTGATAAATTAATGATATTGGTTAATGGTAGTGGTGCAGTAAGATCAGGTCAATGGGCAAGATCATTATGTATAAATGATTCATTACACACTGGTTCAATATTACCTTATTTAAAAGATGCTCAATCAAATGGTTATTCAGTTATAGTATTAAATCCAAATTTTAATTATGTTGAACATAAAGAAACAGAGACAGATGACACTTCAGATAGTAGTGTTGCTACCACAAACAAGAAACAAAAAAGAGATGTTGAATATATTCAAGGTAGTGAAAGTTCAAATAAACATATTTTATGGGTATGGGATAATATCATTTCAAAACAATCAAATGCAAAAGAAATTGTTATTGTAGCTCATAGTTTTGGTGGTGTAAACACTTGTCATCTATTAGATAATCGTGGTGGTAATGAAGAAAAAGAAGAAGAGTCAATGTTAACAGATAGATTAACATTTATTGGATTTACAGATTCAGTTCATTCAGTATCAAAGAATTCAAGTGAATTTACAAAATCAATATTAGGTGATAAAAATAAAACTAGAAATTGGGTACGTTCAAATCAAGCAGTAAATACAGATTTAGGTTTCTCAAGATCTCAAGGTTGTCAACATGCATCATCAGGTCATACAGTACATGAGTACACAAGTAGTTTTTGTAAAGATTCATTATTTAATTTTATTTTAAAAAAAGAATAAAAAGGCCACTTTTATTATTATATTGTAGTTGTTGTTATTATTGGTTTTGTATTAATTTCATTTTTTATATTACCACTTGCTGTAATTATTGATAATTGATTCGAAATGTGTGATTTCATTTTCAATAAACCACAACTTGGTATATTTGATATATTTGTTATACTAGCTATAGTGTATGCAGTAGTAATATTAATAATATAGTTTTTAAAGAAATATTATTTATAACCACACACACACTTACCTACTAATGTCATCTTACTTTTAACTTTTAAATAATTATGCGCAAGTACAAAAATTTATTTAGTTTGAATTTTTATTTGTTTTTTTTTTAATTTTTTTTATTTGTTTGTAGTTTAAGACTAACACTCACGCGCACATTGACACACACACTAAAATACATTCATTTAATGAGGTTTAGATAATCTATTTAAATCAATAATTATTGTGATTTATTTCAAGCATGTTTGATTGATTGTTAATAAAGTTAATATTTGAAAAAGGTAAGTTTAAAATAAAATTGTTGTTTAGATGTAATTAGTAACTATGATACTATAATTACTAGACTATAGTTCCAAAGAATTAATAAGTTATGATATCAAGAGATTTAATTGGATTTCATTGTTGCCAATGCAATTAAAAAGTGTACCCATAGTGTTTTAGATATCTCATAATAAATTATTTATCCAATTGGAGTTATTGTCATCACTGACATACATAAAATTCACCATGTTCCATTATAGTAATTTAAATTTAAAATATTTTTCAGTTGGTTAGTTTGAATATAAAAAAACGCCATTTAAATTCACGCCTATACGTATAACAACAAAATACCTTTAATGGGGTATGAATATACTTTTTAATATGTTAACATATCAATAATCTTTATACTTTAAATTTTCCCAAAAGGAAAACTATATGTAATTGGTATGAATAAAATTAATAATTTAAAACTAAAATACACGATAAGAAATGCATAAACTAATAAAGGTCCAATTAAGTCTCATATGACCATATGAAAAAGTAATTTGTATACATATTCTTTTTATTTTTTAAAAATTAAAATATTAATTGTTACAATATAAAAACTAAACTTAAAAAAAATAAAAAAAAAACAACTCCATTTAAATTTTTTAAAAAAGACCCACATTAAAAGAATATAAAATTAAATATGAAAGAAAAGGTATTGTTAGCAAGTGGTTGGGATAACACAGCAATAGCATGGGCTGCTATAAATAGTAAAAGTTTGGGTTACTCTACATTGTTTGCAATTGATGCATTAAATTTAGCAATTCCAAATGAGGATAAAGATAAAGAAAATAGAATTCTTGATATTGCATGTGGTACTGGATCATTATCAATATACGGTTCATCTATATACAAAAATTCTAAATTTATTGCAACTGATTTCTCTCCAAAAATGATTGATTTATTTGATAAATACATTGAAGAAAATCAAATAAAAAGAATTGAAACTAGATTATTGGATGGTATGAATTTATCTACAATTGAATCAAATTCAATGGATTATACATTTAGTGTATTTGGTTTAATATTCTTTCCAAATATTGTTAAAGGTATGAAAGAAATGCATCGTGTTTTAGCACCAGGTGGTAAAACTGCTATTGTAGGTTGGTGTTATGATTCATTCATCTTATCAGTATTTCAAGAAACTATGGATGAATTATTAACAATTCAAAATGATGGTATATCGGTTAAATATCCTCTAATTGCGTTATCATTAGCTGATGAAAATGTATTTATCCAATACTTAAAATCTGCGGGTTTCGTTGATAGAAAAGTAAATATTGTTAAACATCCATTAGAAGTTAATGAATTAACAGATTTATTCGTCAGTTTTAACTCTAACCCTGCATACATTGATTGTATCGATGCATTAAAGTCTAATGAATTAAAATCAATGTTTGAACCAACTTTTTTAAAATATGCAAAATTAAAAAATCCACCTAGATCTTCAGTTTCAAATAAATTACAATTGTTCTCTTCTAGTTTCATTGGTATTGGAACTAAAAAATAAATTAAAAAAAAATAAACATTTTACAAATTTTAAAAAAATTACTTTTTATTACTTGTGTACAAAAAAATGTAGATAAATAGATATTTATTATATTATTATGGATTGTTATCAAAACTTTAAAAAAAATATTCTAATAATATTATTTTTTCTTATTAATTAATACACAAGTTTTTATTTAATCTATAAATTTAGGAGATTCTTGTATCTTTCTTTTTAAAATTTGTTTAAATATTTAAAACACTATTTTATATTAATTCTTTATCTCTAAAGTATGAAATCCAAAAACATTAAAATTTGTCAAATAGTAAAAAAATATAATATTTTTTGTTTTTCGTGTGGTGGAAAAGAATTATTTTATTGTTGTATATATTGTGTGTTTTTTATATACATTACATTTTAAATATATTAAAATATTTCCTTTTTATAAAAAGTTATTAGTAAAATTAAAAAAAAAAATGGACGATGGATTTTCAAAAAATGCAAATAGAATATTAAATTTACCAGCAAATAGTGGTAATAGTAAATTGGCAATGTCACATTATACAGCAATGGCTGATATGTATAATGCTGATACAAATCCAAATGGTTATATAAGTTTATGTATGGCAGAGAATTTATTATCATTTGATTTATTAAAAGACAAATTAAAAGTTGATCCAAATTTTAGTCAAAGTTTAACACAATACGCTGAATCTGGTGGTATGAAGAAATTTAAAGAATCAATTGCTGTTAATTTATTACAAAATAAATTATTCAAATTTAAACCAACAAATGAACTATTTTTAGTAAAACCTGAGCAAATTGTTACTTCAAATGGTGCTGCACCGTTATTGGAAAATATGTTTAATTTGTTTTGTAATGAAGGTGATTATGCAATTATACCATCTCCTTTATTCGGTAGTTTTATTCCATTTGCGAGTCAACGTTTTGGTGTTAAAATATTACCCGTTCCAAGTGAAATTTATAATGAATCTACAAATGAAATTGTTGATTTTCAAATTAATTTTAAAGAATTTGATAGATTATACAATGAAAATCCAAACACAATTAAAATGGTAGTAGTATGTAATCCAAATAATCCAAATGGTTATGTATTCTCTAAACATCAATTAAAAGAATTAGTTAATTGGTGTAAAGTTAAAAAAGTTCATTTAGTGTCTGATGAAATTTATGCATTTTCATTATTTGGTAAACAAAATGGTGATGATAATACTGGAACACAAGTACCATCACACTCATTTGCAAGTATATATGATATATGTCAAGGTGATATGGGTGAATATATTCATTTAGTTTCATCATTTTCAAAAGATTTTGCTTTGAATGGGTATAGAGCAGGATATCTTTTTTCTCAAAATCAAAAAGTATTAAAATATATGTTAACAACATCACCATATTATTGTTGTAGTAATTCAGTTCAATCAACAGTATCAAATATCATTAATGATACAGTGTTTTTAAATTCATATATTTATATTAATCAACAAAGATTATTAGAAGCATACACATTTGCATCAAATACATTAACATCATTTAATATACCATATATTAAATCATCAAGTGGTCTTTTCATTTCAATTGATCTTAGAAAATGTTTACCTTTAATTGAACTTGAAGATGACAACACTAACAATTGTACATGGGCAAAAGAATTTAAATTATGGGAATTAATGTTTGATCATAAAGTTGTAATTACATGTGGTAGATCATGTTTATTCTCACAACCTGGTTATTATAGATTAGTATTTACATTATCAAATGATGTTGTTTATAATGGAATTAAAAGAATATCAGACATTTATAATAACATTTTATCAAATCATAAATAAAAATAATCTTTTTATTAAATTTAAATATTTATTACTTTTTTAAACTAATTGACCAATATTTGAACATTTTATATTTGAAGTTATTGGACTTGAATAATATTGAAAGTAAAAGGATGATTTTTTAAATCTTTCAAAACTATCACATTCCATTAATTGAAAGATGGCAGATTGAGCTTCATCGAAAATTGTATCTAAAAATTGTTTTCTATTGAAATTATCTTGAATTTGTTTGTAAATTGTATGAGGTATATTAATTTGTTGATTTGAATGCTCTGCTACAAATTCATTGAAAATACGTTCACATTGAGTTAACTTTTCACGTTTAGTTTCAATTTTACGATACTGTTCAACTGCACACCAAAATTCTAAATTCTCTTCAGAGTATTCCGTTGTTAAAAATGATTTAAAACATTTTCTACTATTTAAATCCTTTAATATATCAGTCAACATTGGTACACATAACATTCTTAAATCTCTTTCTGATGAAATTGTGCCTCTTCTTTCTCTTGTTCTAGTTGTAGCTGGTGGTGTAAGTGTATTTGATGAATCTCCATTATTATTTCTTGGTGTTTGTAATTGGTGATGGTGTTTATTTGCTTTATCATTTTCAATATCAATTAACAATACATCCATTACATCTTGTGATTGAGAGGAAGAGTTGTTTCTAAAATGAGATCTATTTCTTGCAATTGCACCACGTGGTGAAGTTGGATTTGCAGAATTAAATTCAGCTAATGATGATGTATTTGATGTCGATGTTGGTGTATTTGAACCACTACCATTATGTGCAATTGCACCATTTGCAAAATTTAATAAAAATGAATTTGATGCACTTGAATTTGATGTTGATCTATTAACCATTGGTCCACTGTTTGTGGAAGTGACAGGATTATTATTTACAGGTAATTGTAGCATTGGTACAAATGATGGTTTTGTACTTACCAATGTTGGTGAAGTTATAGGTGATTTACCATTTTTACTACTACCACTACTACTTGACATACTTAATACTGATGACATCTTTTGAAATATTGGTTGTTTTTGAATTGATTTTGATACTGATAGTGATAAAAATGATTTATCCTTTTTATCAGTTTTAGAATTTAATGGTGGTGACATTGATTTTAGTTCAGGTGTTGATTGAGTCGAACATGATGCACCATTACTACCACTACTAGTTGTTGCTACGGTATTTACAGGTGGAGTTGGAGTTGATTGTAATGATGGTGAATTACTAAACTGTTGTTGAAGTTCATCAAGATTTAGTTTATTGATTTTTATTTTCTCTTTTCTATGATTCTCTTTTAACAGTATTGAATTCAAAGAAACTGATGGACTAGGAGAAGATGATAAATTAAATGGAGATGATGATAATGCAGGACTTGGTGAGAAGTTTAGTTCGTCATTAGTAGTTGCTTGATTTAGTACATTGTTACTTGCATTATTAAATGATGACATTAATTCTTTAATTGATGGTTCGTTATCATTAATTGATTCACATGTTGTTGTAGTTGATGTACTACCACTACTTGTTAATGCACTTAAATTTGGACTTGACATTAATAAATTGTTAGTTTGAAATAATTGACAACTACTTGACATTGCTTTTTCATTAATATCATAAGATGATACTGATGATGGTAATGCGAAATTATAAAGTTTTTGATGATGTTTGTTTATAGGTTTGGTTGTAGTTGTTGATGATTGTTCCAATTTACTTAAATTCTTTGCATTAGTTGTTGAATTACCATTATTATTTGTCGTTGAAGAGGAGGATTTCTTATTCTTTTTAATATCAATTTCAGAAAGTGATGAATGTTTTTTTAATTTTCTATCTTTAATCGATGCAACTGGTGGTGCTGTAGTTGAAGTTGTGGTAGTGGTACTATTGTTATTATTATCAAGTGAATTATTTAATGTTGTTGTTTTTGATTTTGATTTCTTCATTGAAGAGAATTTGCTAAGGAATTTTTCAAATATTGGTGAGGCTAATGAATGATGTTTTTGAGGTATTGGATAAACTAAATTAATTGGTTGAGTTGATGAAGAGGATGATGTTGATGAAGTTGGTGATAATGTTGGAGATATAGGTGCAATTGTATTTTGAGATTGTGGTGGTGAATGTGATTGTTGGTCAACTTGATCTAAACTTGAAGAAGAAGAAGAAGGAGTTGATAATTTAGATGAACCAGATCTTGAATTATCCAATTCACCAGTTGATAATATATCAGATGATTCACATGTACTATCATTATTACTATTAGTTGATTTACTATTACATATTGTACTGTTTTTAGATTCAATACTATTCTTTCTATTCATTTGATATGTTTTACATTCTGGTGTAATTAATAAATTTTGTTGAATTTCAAATACTTTTTCTTTGGAATTTTTTGGGGAAGGTGGTCTTGATTTTATCTTTTTCATTGGATAATTTGTATTTGTAATTGAAGTAGGACAAGATTGAATTAACATTGAATCACCATTTGCAGAGAATAATTTTGATGATGATTCTGCATGTTGTTGTATTTGTTGTTGTAATTGTTGATGTATTTGTTTTCTTGATAATGACAATGGTGATGATCCACTACAATTACTACCAACACTACTTGATAAACTTGTATTACTTGTACTAGTTGGTAATGGTGGTGCTATCATCATACCAGTTGGCGTACTTAAATTATTACAACTAGAATTAATTTGTACCATTGATTGTGAACTTGTTAATGGTTGAATTTGTGGTGATGTTGTAACTGGTGATATCATTGGTGGTGTTGGTATTATTACTTTTAATGGTATTGGTTGTTGTGTTGAATTCTTTATTGTTGTTGATACTGGTGTTGCAGCTGGTGTAGTTGTTGTTTGTTGTACTGTACATTGTGTTGGTGTAATTTGTTGTTTATCATGTTCTAGGTAATCAATTATTGATTCTAAACCTTGATCACAAATTTCCAATGGAGGGAATTGAATTGGATTATTATCAATTGAAAGAGTGAATAGTGTCAATTCAGTTAATTGAGTTGGTAAATTATGGATATTATTATTTGATAGTATTAATTCTTTTAATTGTTTCATAATTGATATATCTTTTGTTATCTTTTCAACCTTGTTATTTGATAAATCCAAATAAACCAAATTGGTCAATTTAACCAATGCTTTTGGAAACTTTTTAAATTTATTATTACCAAGTTTTAAATTTGATAATGAAATTAAATTTTTAATTGATTTTGGTATTGATTTTAATCTGTTTTATGTGAATGTATTAGTATGTACTTGTTGTTAGAGTGTATATCCATACTAGTACTTACTTGTTATTTTCAAAATTTAATGAAGTTATATTTACAAAATGATAATTAAAGAAATCATTTGGAATTATTGATATATTATTAGTTGAACAATTGAATGATTCAATTCTTTCTTTTTCACAAGGTAATCTTGATGGAATTTTATTGAAATCTCTACCAGAATAATCTATATTTATACCACCATTACCACCACATGATAATATACCCATTGACATTTCATAAATTGATGGACTTGATGTAATACTTGAAAAATCTGATAATGATGTTGATGCAATTAAATTATTATTGTTGGTGTTATTTGTATTGTTACTACTAGTAGTGTTGTTATTATTATAATGACTACGAGAAGATGAAGGTGGTGTTAAAGAAATAGATGATAATGATCTTTTAGGTATATTATTTGAATTATTACTATTTAAATACTATTATAATTATAACTATTATAGCTATTATATGTATAATTAAAATTATTATTATTGTTATTATGTACAGTGTTTGCAATTGGTTGTTGTATTGATATAGAATTTGATGCGATTGAGCTATTTAATTGTTGTATATTTGTATTATTTAATTCGTCTATATTGTTTTCTATATTACAGTTTTCACTATTTGTAAAAATATCATTTTTTGTAGAGTCCATTTTTAATATAATTAAATTAACCTATATTTGTAGTTTTTATTATATTTTTTTATTACTATAAATATATTTATATTAGTACTATACTACTAACTATATGGAGTATTATTAAATTTTAAAATTTAATTATTAAATTGATATTATTTTAAAATTAAAATTTAAAAAAAAAAACAATTTTTTAGAGTGATTAAAGTGTTGTGTTGTTTTGAATTGTGATGAGAGAGTGATATGTTAATGTATGTGAGTGTGTGTTTAAACAAAAATAAAAAAATAAAAAAAAATTACACTTTAGTGGGCAAGATAAAAATAAAAAAATAAAAATAATCAAAAACACACACCACACAAAAAACACATTAATACTCACTCACTCAACACAAAAGTAAATTGGGATTTATTTTAAAATACACTATATGTATATAAAACCATGTGTGTGTGTAAACCAAAAGATAAACAATCAATAAATATTTAAAACACCACACATTGACTAATTTACATGTATGTATGTGTTGTAGTATTGATACACAAACAAATATACTATTTGTAGATTTTTAAATATTTAAATATTACAATATAAAGTTTATAATTTTATAAATCTATCTTAGATTAAGATATATAAAAGATTAAAAACCATTTGTTACACACAATGGAATGTTGATGATAATAACTATGACGATAATTAGATGATATCGATGATTTTAGAAGATTATTTGATATCAACATATATATGGTGTACACATATATTTTAAAACTATAATATAACTTAATTTTTTATTATTTTGAAAAAAAAAGTAATAATTTGCATGCATACATACATACATACAAATAATTATTATTATTGAATGCTGCTGTAATAATTTTATTATTATTTGCTATTATTATTTATATTTTGGAAAAAAAGAAGTAATCTTATTTATTGTTTTGTTGTGATTTCATATGTACATGTATTTAATTATTTATTATTATTATGGTACCATATATAACTAATATATATACATATATATCCAAATTAAATAATAAAAAAAATACAAAATAAATTAATTAATGTGTGAGTGAGTGAGTGAATGAGTGGGAAATAATTACTGTAATAGATAAAAAAAGGAAACACAACATCATCATATTAACAACATCAAAACAACCATATGTATTTGAATATGGTGGAGAATTTTAATTGTTTCTGTATGTGTGTACTTGTTTTATTTGTTTTGTTTTATGATACTACCACACACCCCACTAACCACTATTATTACTATTAAAATCAAGGAATGTTTTTATATAAATTGAGAAATAATTATCATCATTGTTGTCAACATCAAATTATTTCAGTTACACGCAACGCACATGTGAATACATATGATTTTGATTTTTTTAAATTTAGAACAATGATATTTTTGGTGTGTAAATGTACATTTTAACAACACCCAATTATATATACGAATAGGTATAAATATGGAAGGAGTAAAAATAATAGTTTTTAATTGTAACAATAAAACTTCTTAATATGGATTTGTGTGTGTGAATTTGAAAATTAAAAAAAAATAAAAATTGCTGATAAAAAAAAAAATCTATAATTACCTTATTTATTTGAACAATTATTTATTTTAATTATTATTTATTATCGATTTGGTATGATGTTATATATTTATAAACACAAATTTAAAAAATGAACCTTTTTGTGAACAAATTATTTAACTGTAGTTGAAAAAAGGAATTTTGTGTTTTTTTTTTTATTATTATTTTAAATCACTAGTTATATATTATTTATGTACATGTGTGTGATATTAAAATATTAAAATAAATAAAAATAATAAAAATAGTATTATTAAGTGAGTGGGTGAATGAAAAAAAAAAAAAAAAAGAAAAAGAAAAAGGCAGTATAGGTGTTTTTTTGTGTTTGTTGTTTTTGATTAAATTAATATAATAATATAATTTGATTTCTTTATGTGTTTGATATTATAATAAAAAACAATAATCTTGACGACATTTATATCAATCACATTCAATCTTGTTTTGATTTAATTTTTACATCCACTCAAATAGTTGAGAACTGACCTATTTAACAATTGTGGGTGTAGTGTGTAATTAAATTCTATAATTAATATCATCATTTCTAAAAATAATTATATGTGTGGTATAAGTGTGAGCTTACAAAAAAAAAAATTTGATCAAACCGTGAGTAATCTCATTTCGTGATTGTGTATGTGGTGTGTTTTAAAACTGACTTTTTTTTTTTTTTTATGAGAACATAAACTGAATATTCAGTTAGAGATTGAATGTGTGTATGTGTGTCTGTATATATATTATATATTTTAAATGGTACCATTTGCGATCACCATTGTGTGTAAGTAAGAGTACTGGTTGTTTTAGCAGTTATGATGTGTGTTACGTACTATAGTATGATCATGTATTACCTTTTAGTTTGTTGTTAATTTTGAAAGTTCAATATTTAATTTTTTTAATTCTTTGTTTGATGGGTCACCTGAACAATCAAAATTTGGTATATATTCCTTTAACAAAATTTCATTATTTGTGTTTGCAGATGAAATTGGTTTATAGTATGTACAATCTCTATAGAATCTATGGTCATAAGGTGGATATAATAAATCTAAAACTGCACTATGTTGATCACCTGTTTGAAATTGATGTATATTCTCTTCATTTGGTAATGTAATTTTAACTTGATTTTCATCCAATGTATTAGTTCCAATATATTTTGCTTTACCTGATTGTTTATCATTTGAACTGTAAGAAAGAAATATTGATTAGTATGGCTATTTATACTCCACACACACATATATATCATACTAATCTATTTCTACTTACTCTATCCAATCAAAAGAACTACATTTAATTGAACCATATAAAACTTTACTTAATACAGTCATTTGAGGATGATCATGTATTGGTATGGTTGTGTGTGGTGGGAATGCAAATATTGCTAATGTAAATTTATCATTTTCAACCAATGGATAATAAAATACAACTTTACCACCACTGTTTACTTTATCTTTAGTTAATGGTATATTTTTATCAATTTTTAAATCACTACATCCTACTCCTTTAAATAATGTAACCAATGAATCTAATGAACCTGTTTTATTATTTATAATTCTACCAGTAGTACCTGATAATAATATTGAATTTGCTTTTAAAACTAATTGATTTAAAATTGTCATTTTTCAAAAATAATAAAAAAAAAAAAAGTAAATTTTGAAAAAAATAAAATTATAATTGTTACTTTCTTCTTATCTTTGCTATTAATTATTTAAGGTAAAGTTATTGTGTATATATTTTTGGTTTTCAATTATACTAAAATATCTTTTTTTTTATTCATATTATTCAAATAACACCCATCTAAAAATATCTATACTATTTATTATCGGGGAAATATTTGAAATTGAAAAGATAACGACAACCAAGTGTAAATTATAATAAAAATTAATTTATTTTGTAGTCTGTACCACAAAATTATTTCATATTAAATTAAATGAGAGTGAACACTGATATTTATTTTTAATTTATTTTATTTATTTTTATTTTTTGGTAGTGTGTGATATTATTTTTTTATTTTCATTTCATTATTTTTATTATTGCAATACATTTATATTACTAGTATACAATTATTATTAAAAAATGTTAACATTTAAACAATTAGGAGAAACTGAAAAAAATTTCAAAGTTGATGAAGCAAAGTTCAGAAAACAACCAAGCAATGAAATATTAATGGAAACAGTAAAGAATTTACAAAGTAAGAATCATAGAGTTACCGTTGTTGAAGATGAAGAATCTGCTTTGAATTTATTATTATCAGAAATTCCAAAAGGTTCTGAAGTTATGTGTGCATCTTCATGTACATTGGACGAAATTGGTTTCAAGAAAGCATACTTTGATGAAAAAGCACCATTTGTAAATGTACACAAGAAAATATTAGCATTACCAGAATCACAACAAGGTGCTGCACGTAAGAAAGCATTAAATTCTCATTACTTTATTTCATCTGTAACTGCTATCTCTAAAGATGGTAATATATTCGTTGCTGATGCTTCTGGTACTAGAGTTGGTAAGTATCAATTACAATTTTGATATCTTATACACTACACACATACAAACAATATATTAATACTATTATGATTTGTTTATATAATAGGTGGTTTCACAGCAGCTGATAACTTGATTATTGTTTCAGGTTGGAACAAGATTGTTGAAAATGATACATTGGGTATTCAAAGAACTGAAGAATTCTGTTTACCATGTGAGAGTGTTAGATCTCGTTTTGCCTACAAAATACCAGGTTCACAAATTCAAAACATGTTAAACATTAGAGCAGGTTCACAACAACATATCATCATTATTAAAAAATTATTAGGTTATTAAATAATAACTAAAGTACAACTACAATTACTACCATTACCATTTCTATTAAAATAAAGTTTTTATTAAATTTAACAATCCCATTCTTCTTTAAATGTAATATTATTAATTGTTTTTGGTAATTTTGAAGTAACATCTTCATCATCATAATCAGCTGGTAAACAAAGTGATGTTAATGATGATGGTAGATAATCTATCATTTCGATGAAATCATCAATTGGGTAATATTCATTAATTTCAAGATGTTGTAATCCAGTTGGCAATATACCATGTTGATTAATTGGTTGATTAAATGAAGAATATGATTTGAATATTAATGATGTAATGCTGTTTGGAAATATACCTTGTTCAAGTGGATATTTTAATTTACCAATTTCTAATGTTGTTAATGATTTAGGTAATGATCCAACTTGAATTGGTTTCTTTGAATTGTATTCTAAAAACATGTATTTAATATTTTCATTATTAGCATCAGTGAATATTTTATCTGTTAATTGAACATAACATCCACATAATATTAATCTTGTTACATTTTTTGGTATTCCCCCGTACTCTTCGATATTTGATGATTTATTGAAATGAATTTCTAAATCAGTAACTGAATTTGGTATTGACTCTGAACCAATTGTTAAATTATCACTTTGTAAATGAATTAATAATTTTGTAACTGAATTTGGAATAACATCTTTTTTAACTATACCACCATCGGATATACCGTTTATACCAACTTGTAAATATGTAACTGAATTTGGAATAACATTTTCATTTAATATATTTGAATAACCTTGAATGGATAAACTTGTTAAACTATTTGGTAATTCACCGACTTGAAGTGTTTTACCACCATTTTTAAAATGATGACCAAAATCTATGTTGGTTAAAGATGATGATTGAAATGTGTCTTTTGTAATTTGAGGTTTACAATATGAAAATGAAATTGATTTAATATTTGATGGAATTGGTTTTAATGTTTCATTTTCTTGTTCAGTTGGATAATAACCTTCAATACATTCAATTGTTGTTGGTAATGTGGAATAATGTGGTGTTGGTGTATCTACTGAAAATGGAAATTTAATATTTTTTAGACCATGTGGTATTGCAGAACCTTCAATTTTAAGTAATTCTCTTTTTATCAATTCTAAACTATCCAATGAACCACCTTCTGGTAAATCTCCTTTTTCAATCATTTCTGTTCCTTTATATTTCAAACTAACAATTTCATTTCTTTCTTCATATTCTCTTAATGATTTTATATCTTTAAAACTATTTGCTTTCATTCTTTATATATGTATAGCAAAAACAAATAAAAAAAAAAAAAAACGAATGAAATTGCATTTTTGGTCAAAAACGTAACGACTTTTGTTTTGAAAAAACAAGAAATAAAAAAGAATCATTTTGAATTTTTCAATAAGCATTCCGTCATATATAATCAGTTTTGTTCAAATATAATTAATCAGTAAACCTTTAGGTTTTTTGGTTTGGAAATATCTATTAATAAAAATGAAAAAAAAAAAAAAAAAAGTTTTATTGTTACGATCAAACAATATACAAACGAATTTATGATAGTTCATTAAATGCACTGAAAAATTTAATTAAAGATGTAAAAAATTAAGTTATTAGATTTTAGTTTATGTGGAATAAATATAATTTTCGCGAATAAAATAACAAAACACAATAAAAACTAATTATTCAAAATGTATTCATGTGTTTTGATATATCTATAAATTTAAAAGTGTTGTATTTGTTTTTACTTTTTATTTAGCAAGAAAATGCTGAAACAAAATGAAAATTTTTATGAATAATGATTATCTTTTAGCTTTTTATTTGACAAACAAATAATAGTGTGATCACAAATTTGATCAACCTTTCAAAAATTAAATGGTTTTCAGACACAGATATTTTTAAAAAACATTTTTTTATTTTTTTAAATGTCACTTTTTAAATTATAATTTTTTTTCTCTTTCACAATTATACGCACCACAATAATATTGTATTTTTATATATAACAAAATATGTCTACACAAGCAATACCAAAACCAAAAGTTGAATTAAGATTTAAATGTTTTAAATTAAAGAATTTAGATGTTTTATCAAAATCAGATCCACAAATTTTTGTATTTCATGTTAAATCAGACGGAACAGAAACATTAATAGGTAAAACAGAAAAGATTAATAATAATTTATCACCAGAATTCAAGACTGCAATTACAATGGATTACCGTTTTGAAGAAGTTCAAAATTTAAAATTTGTAGTTATTGATATTGATGGTGAAATTAGTAAATATGATTCAAATGATACAATCGGTGAATATTCAACATCATTGGGTAACATTATTTCAAAACCAGGTAAACAATTACGTAATGACATTAAACATAAAGGACATACAACAGGTACAATTGAAATCACCGCAGAAGAAATAAGTGAAACTTTCCACAACATTATCCTAAGAGTAGTTGGTAGTAAATTAGATAAAAAAGATTTATTCTCATCAGATCCATATTTCAAATTATATAAATCAACACCAAATGGTCAAGTATTAGTATATCAAAGTGCAGTAATCAGTAGTAATCTTAATCCTAAATTTGATCAATTTATGATAAAGTTAGAAGAACTAAACGGAGGTAATATGCATCGTGAATTAATATTCGAATTCTGGGATCATGATACATTAAGTAAACATGATGAAATTGGTATGTTTACAACTACAGCAGATGAAATATTACGTGGTGATAAGAGAGAATTCCCATTAATCAACCCAAAGAAAGTAAATAAAAAAGATTACAAAAATTCAGGTATAATTTCATTTTCAGATGCACGTTTAGTTGGTCAACCAACATTTTTAGATTATATTTCAAATGGTTGCGAAATAAATTTAATTGTAGCTATAGATTGTACTGCATCAAATGGTATGTTACTACATAAGATACATATTAAAGAATGATTGATTTAATATTAACTTTACTATTTTCCACTTTGACAGGATCACCATCAATACCATCATCACTTCATTACAATACACCATCATCACCAAGTCAATATGCAAAAAGTATAATGAGTGTTGGATCAGTACTAGCGCCATATGATACCGATGGTAATATTGAAGTTGTTGGATTTGGTGGTTTACACAACGGGTCAACTAATCATTGTTTCCAATTTGGTAAACATTCAGAAGCACGTGGTGTTGAAGGTGTTTTATTAATGTACCAACAAACAATGCCATCAATTGAATTATCATATCCAACTAATTTCCAAAATATTATTGAACATGCCAGAAAGAAATCAATGAAAGGAGTCGACGAAAAGAATCAAAAATACACAGTGTTACTCATCCTAACCGATGGCGAAATTAGTGACATGTCTGAAACAATTAAAGAAATTGTCAAATCAACTAAAGCACCTTTATCAATTGTAATCGTTGGTGTTGGATCATCTTCATTCTCAAATATGACTAAATTAGATGGTGATGATGGACCAATTAAAACTACATCAGGTACACCTGCAGCAAGAGATATAGTTCAATTTGTACCATTCTCTCAATTTGAAAATAATCCAGAAGCATTAGCTCAAGAAACTCTCAGAGAAATACCACAACAATTATTACAATATATGAACTCTCAAAATTATTTACCAAATGTTCGTACACCAAAACACTAACTTTATAAATAATAAACAATAACTATACATTTTTATTTAAATATTAGAGTGGCCTAATCATCATTTGAATAATTTGGTAAATTTTTAATTATATAATCTTTTGTGAATTCAATTTGTTTTCTAATGATTGAACCCAATGTTAATGATTCCCACTCTTGAATTGTAAATGTAGCACCAAGAATTTATCAATAAATAGATTTGATATTACTTCACTTTCATAATCTCTATGGTTATCCTCTTCGGTTGCTTTTTTAATTAATTTTGTTCTTTTAGAAAGTGCTTTATCACTTTTATCATATCTCCAAAATTGAATTTCATTACTGATTACTTGATCAATTCTTAAATTTGAATCATCACCATCACTTCCTTTTAGTTTTTACACCGAGTCTAATAAATTCATCTTTTACTAAATGATAAAAATTCTTTTTCAATCAATTTATCCAATGATAATACACCATCATCGTCATTAATAAATTTGTAAATGGTACATTTTTAATGAATTTGATTATAAGGGTCAATTTTTGCTCTGTATATTAAATTGTTACATTTGAATTTCTTGAATTGTTCTTGTTCTTTTAATTGTTTCAGCAGATGAGTAATTGATTGAAACAATTAACATTGGGTATTATAAATATAACGAATACATCACAGATTGGAAGATATGCAAGCACATTTAAAGAAAAAGCCATTGTAGCAAATAATGTTTGGTCATTTAATGATATTACCACTATTACTATTGTTATTGAATTTTGTATAATGATTTATGAAAATAATTGAAAAATTAAATCACTAAAATACGAATAAACCAATAAAACAAATAAACAAGCTGCATATTTTTTAACCAATTTTATTGTATCACATTATTGCAGATCTGAAAACCATTATTATTTTCAGACACAGATATTTTTAAAAACATTTTTTTATTTTTTTTATTTTTAAAAAGGCCTATTATTTTTTATTCATTATTATTACACACTCTAAAATTTGTATTTATATATATAACAATATGACAACACAAGCAATACCAAAACCAAAAGTTGAATTAAGATTTAAATGTTTTAATTTAAAGAATTTAGATGTTTTATCAAAATCAGATCCACAAATTTATGTTTATCATGTTAGTTCAAATTTTACAGAAACATTAATAGGTAAAACAGAAAAGATTAATAATAATTTATCACCAGAATTCAAGACTGCAATTACAATGGATTACCGTTTTGAAGAAGTTCAAAATTTAAAATTTGTAGTTATTGATATTGATGGTGAAATTAGTAAATATGATTCAAATGATACAATCGGTGAATATTCAACATCATTGGGTAACATTATTTCAAAACCAGGTAAACAATTACGTAATGACATTAAACATAAAGGACATACAACAGGTACAATTGAAATTACTGCAGAAGAAATATGTGAAACAAATCAAAATATCATCCTAAAAGTAGTTGGTAGTAAATTAGATAAAAAAGATTTATTCTCATCAGATCCATATTTCAAATTATATAAATCAATACCAAATGGTCAAGCATTAGTATATCAAAGTGCAGTTATCAGTAGTAATCTTAATCCTAAATTTGACCAATTTATGTTGAAATTAGATGAATTAAATGGAGGTGATATGCATCGTGAATTATCATTTGAATTCTGGGATCATGATACATTAAGTAAAGACGATTTCATTGGTTTCTTTAAAACTACAGCAGATGAAATATTACGTGGAGAAAAGAAAGAATTCCCATTAATCAACCACTTGATATCAGATAAAAAAGGTTACAAAAATTCAGGTAAAATTTCATTTTCAGATGCACGTTTAGTTGGTCAACCAACATTTTTAGATTATATTTCAAATGGTTGCGAAATAAATTTAATTGTAGCTATAGATTGTACCGGTAGTAACGGATCACCAACATCACCAGGATCACTTCATTACAATACACCATCATCACCAAGCCAATATGCAAAAAGTATAATGAGTGTTGGATCAGTACTAGCGCCATATGATACCGATGGTAATATTGAAGTTGTTGGATTTGGTGGTTTACACAACGGATCAACAAATCACTGTTTCCAATTTGGTAAACATTCAGAAGCACGTGGTGTTGAAGGTGTTTTATTAATGTACCAACAAGTCATGCCATCAATTGAATTATCAGGTCCAACTAATTTCCAAAATATTATTGAACATGCCAGAAAGAAATCAATGAAAGGTGTAGATGCAAAAAATCAAAAATACACAGTGTTACTCATCCTAACCGATGGCGAAATTAGCGACATGGACGAAACAATCAAAGAAATTGTCAAATCAACTAAAGCACCTTTATCAATTGTAATCGTTGGTGTTGGATCATCTTCATTCTCAAATATGACTAAATTAGATGGTGATGATGGACCAATTAAAACTACATCAGGTACACCTGCAGCAAGAGATATAGTTCAATTTGTACCATTCTCTCAATTTGAAAATAATCCAGAAGCATTAGCTCAAGAAACTCTCAGAGAAATACCACAACAATTATTACAATATATGGCATCTCAAAATTATTTGCCAAATGTTCGTGCTCCTCCAAAACATTAAAAAAAAATAAAAATACAATGTACAATAGCAATAAAAATAAATTATTTATTTTAAAGATTTATCTAATAAACTTTGAATATTAGCTGGTTCCCATCTATTTGAATTTGCAGTAACTTGAATTAAAATTAAATCTTTTTCAATTATAATTGGTATTTTATCAAAAATGTAAATCTTTTGACCACTATCTGATTTTCTATCTGTTGGTATAAACAATAATCCATTATTAATTGCAATTTGTTCAATCATTTGTTTAGTTGATATATTATCAAATATTGATGGTGGTGGCGGTGTATTTGATGATGATGAAATTGATTTAATTGGTTGATTATTATTATTACTGTCATCACCATTTAGAATTGAATTAATTTTTTGATTTACTAAATTTTCATCATTTGAATCAATTTTTTGATCAGAAATTACTTTTTTCATTAGGTTGAGGGCAATATTGAAAATTTGTTTAATTTTATCATTTGAAATTACTGATGGTGGGAATTGTTTTTTCCAACCAGCATACCAATTTGAAATTTCTTCAAAATCAGATTTTGGTGATTTTAACCAATCTAATAATGTTGATAACCAACGTGTAAAGAAATCCTTTTCAAATATTGAAATAATTGTTGATAATGGTATTAAATCATGTTTATTCCATTCTAATAACCAATTAATTTGATGTGGTTCAGATTGATTTGAAGGATCAATTTTTAATTGTTGAATTGATTTTGATAATTTTGGTAATATTGAACGATTGATTAATGCTGGTAATGTGGTACCTTCAAATATATCTTTCCATGGTTTCAATATTTCAATTGCTGATGTATCTGATGGATGCCATTCATTTAATGCACCAATTATCTTTTGACGAATATTTGGGAAAAACATTTCAAGTTCAACTCTTAAAAATGGTATCCATGGTAATAACCAATAATCAATTGGTACTGTATCTGTTTTTGGATCCCATCTTTCAATTCCAATTTTTAACTTTGGTAAAATGTATTGCTCAAGCAATGTCTCTTGTATCACTTCTGGTAATGAGTCTGTCCAATTTGCAATTAACAATGCTGCTTCACTTGGTCTTTTAACATCCCATTGATTTCTTAAAAATTGTTTAAACTTTGGTAAAATTAAATCACGTATAATTAAAAAGTAAACTGTATTTGTACCATTGCCATCATCGAATAGTTGTCTCCATTTTATCATTTCTTTTGAAAGGAAAGAAGGATCATCAATTATATTCCAATCTTGTAATTTACTTTTTAATAATGGTTGTAATAATTCTTTTTCCAAATTGTATAATTTGAATGACTGGTATTCTTTGGGGAATTGATTCTTTAGTTGTTTAAATGTTTTGTATAATGATTTCAATGAAAGTTGGCCCAATTGAAATTGATTGGTAGTTGATTTGATAATTGATAATATTTCATTCACTTTATCAATTTGTTTATCATCATTTTCAATTGTTAATTTCAATTTGTCTACACCTCTTGTTAAATTTGAAATCTTGTCTTTTTCATGTTTGATTTTAGTTGATTGATTTTGTAAATCTATATATTTCAACTTTAATAATAAATCAACATTATGTTTTAATTCACCCAATGGTTGATTTGGTTGAGTATGTGTATTTGAATTGTCATGGTGATGGTGATGTTTATTCTTTACTTGATCAATACTTGTATATAATCTTGCTTCTGGTCCACGCATATCAATTACAATTTGTGGTGTTGATGTTGTTGTGGTTGTGGTGGTTGTTGTTTTTTTAGTTATGTTGTTGTTATCTAAATGATCGTCGAAATCATATGATTTTAATTTATCTTTTTTCTTTTTCCAACCTAATGATCTTTTGTTTTCTTCATCTTCACTACCGCTATCACTTTCATCACTACTGCTACTGTCATTATTATTATTATTTGCTTCCTTAACTGAGGATAAACCTGCATTTTTAGGACGTACAACAACTTTAATTGGTTCAACCATACCAGTTCCATTTGCACCTAAACCACCAGTACCTTTATAACCCCACTTTGATAATAAAGCAGCACCTATACCACCAACTGGTTTATCTTCAATTGGTATATCATCATTGCTATCTTTATTACTACTACTACCAATACCACCTCTTTTATTCTTTTGTTTCTTTTCTTTCTTTTGTTTTTTCTCTTTCTTTTCTTTTTTTTTCTTTTCTTTCTCTATGTTGTTGTTGTTATTATCGTCATCATTGTCTTTTGTAACTTTATTTTCATTTGGTTCATATACACCACTTGCTACGAAACCAATTGGAGTAGAATATCTCTTTTTCATCTTCCAATAATCTTCTTCTGACATTTTTACATCATCATCTTCCCAATCATCATTGAATATACCATAGATTGCATCATCTTTTGTGAATTTTCTCCTCTTTTTTTGTTCTTCTAAAATATTATTATTATTAGTTAGAATATTATTATTATTGTTATTTTTATATATCATGACTATATTTTTATAAAAATATATGTACCATTAAATTGATTTATTTCTTCTTCGTCATTAAAATTCATTTCATTTGTTTGTTGCAATTTCAACAAAATAAAAATATTTAAAGTTTCAAAAAATCGTTATAATTTGGAATTTTTTTGAATTTTTATTTTTTATTTTCACCTTCACACATACAACTATTATTAAATAAAGGTTCTTTGAACTTTAAATTCATATAAGAATTGGTATTAACTTATTCATCATATGCGTATTTAAGAATCCCGAGAAACTTTTATTTATTAAATCATTTGTATTTGTGATAGTTGTGCTAAAGAGTAAAAGAATTAATTGTAGTAAAATTGTACACACGGTATTTATAAAGAGAAGAATATATAAAATAGTTTTATTTAGGGCGTTATTATTATTATTATTTAGAGTTGAATTTAGTTTTACAATTGGCATAGCATTTATCAGCGTTGAATACTTTGCATTCAGCATTTAATTGTGATGTAAGTAAATTAGCACAAGAAGTTACTTTAGCATCACAATCTTTTTTACATTGTAAAAATTTATCTTCTTTACCACAATTATCAATACAAGTCTTTAATTTTGATTCACATTTTCCTTTTGCCGATGCATCTATTATATTACTTGAATATAAACAATAAAATGAACTTAATGAACATTCTAATTTACATTCTGTTGTAGCACTTGTTACTGATAATAAACATACTACTGCAAGTACTATAAATTGTATTATTACTTTCATTTTTGCGTGTTTTGTTGTTTTTTAATTTCTATTATTTGTTTTTTTTAATAAATATAAAAT